>CM024548.2:11496799-11802507 GCA_014182405.2 Eucalyptus sideroxylon | reverse complement strand
TTGGTCACGAGTCTTGCTTTGTTCTTGACCACTTTTTCTTTTTCGTCCACCTTGTTTCAGAAATCCCATTTAGTCCTTATAGTAGACTTACCTTTAGATTTAGGAATTAGCTCACAAACATCATTAATAATGAACTGTCTGAACTCTTTTTGCATAGCTTCGATCCAACTTTCATTAGACAAGGCTTCTTCTACACTTTTGGGTTCTATTTCAGAAATAAATGCTAAAGCACTAGACTATTATTGCCTTTTGGATTTGGTACAAATTCCTTCATCAATATTGTCAATGATGAGTTCCTTGGGATGACTTCACTTATGCTTCCAATTGCTAGTTGGTTTAATAGTCTGTCGATCCTCTACTTTAGTTGATTCTTCCGATTCTGCTTGTTGCTAATCTTCAAAAGTCTGTACTACTTCAGAGGAAGTGAACTTTGTAAAGACTGGAGCAGGTTTAGATTCTTCAAGTTGAGTCTGATCCAACTGATTCTACATATAATCTTGAAACTTGACATTCATAGATTCTTCCACAAATTGAGTCTTTTTTGTTGAAAACTCTGTATGCTTTGCTTGAGGTAGAGTAGCTAAGAAATATTCTTTTGTCTGATCTTTCTTCAAACTTCCCAATTCGATCATTTACATTTTTCAAAACATAACACTTATAGTAGAATACATGAAAATAAGAAACATTTGGCTTCTTCCTTTAAATGCTTCATAAGGAATTTTCTCTAGAATAGGCCTCAAGAATACTTTGTTGATGATGTAACAAGCTATAAAAACTGCTTCAGCCCAAATTTGAGAGGAGGTTTTGCTCTCAATTAAGAGGGTTATTGCCATCTCCTACAAGGATCTATTCTTCCTTTCCACAACCCCATTTTACTCTAGAGTGTATGGAGAAGAGAAAACATGCTGAAAACCAAATTCATCATAGAACTTCGTAAAGTCTTGATTTTCAAATTCACCTCCATGGTTTGTTCGTATGCTCGAAATATCATATCCTTTTTCATTTTGAACATTCTTGGCAAACTTTGTGAAGTGAGAAAATGCTTTCAGACTTATTTGCTAGAAAGAAAACCCAAGTATAACGAGAGTAGTCATCCACGATTACTAGGTAGTATCTCTTTCCACATATGCTTTGAGTTCTGGTTGGTCCAAAGATGTCCATATGCAGAAGCTATAAAACTCGATTAGTAGAAAGTTGATTTACAGGTTTAAAGGAACTTCTAATATGTTTTCCCAAAACATAAGGAGTGCATAATTCAGACTTTTGATAAGCCAGGTTGGGAGACCATGAATAAGCTTCTTATATGAAATCTTGGCAATATGTTTCATGTTGACATGATCAAGCTTTCAATGCTAAAGATTTACTTCATCTTGAATAGATATAAGACACCGATAGTTTTCTGGTTTTATATCTAGAAGGTAAATGTTCCAATGTCTTCGCCCGGTGAAAGATTGAGAGAAATCTTTACTTGTTCTCGAACATATGCCTTCTTGGAAACTAATTTTGAATCTAGTATCGTAAGGCTGAATTATGCTGAGTAGATTGTAATTTAGACTTTTTACCAAGGAGACATTGTTGATAGTTAGGCTTCCAATCTTCACGGTTCCACGACCTACAATACTTCCTTTGCTGTTCCCACCAAAGGAAACTTTTCCACCATTTATTTGAACAAGTTTTATAAAGCAACTTGAATTTCCAATTATGTGTCTTGAACAACCATTATCCACATACCACTTGATCTTCTTCTTGATAGTAACCTGTAATTAAAAGGAGAAATCAAGCTTTCTTTGGTACCTATATTTTCTTGGGTCCAGGAGAGTTAATATTAAAAACATTCTTTGTCGAATCCATCTTAACAGGTCTCCAAACTTTGAAACATTCATTCTCAAAATGTTATGAGCTGTTACACTTTGAACATTTGAGAGCACTTCGGTCAACAGGTTTTACAAAAACTCTTTGAAAATGATTTTTGTAAAATGCTATTGTGGGTTTTTGTTTGATTCTTTCTTTAACTTTGGGAAAATCAATTAAATGAATGGTTTCTGAAGTTCTTCACAAATCATATTTGTTAAAATAAGGTCTTTGTACAGAAAGAATTTTCTCTAACTTTTCAGATCATTTTGAAATTTTTTGTGATATTTGAAATATCTTCTTTCAAAAAAGCATTTTCCTTCGAAAGAGAATTTGAATTTCTTTCAAATCAACAAAACTTTTATCCAAATTTTCAAACTTTTCTTTCCAAAAGTTTCTTGTTGCCTCACTTTAGAATTTTCTTTCTTTAGCTTGGAAATCCTTTTAAGAGATGTTTTGAGGCTGTGACAGAGTTCATCTATATACTTTGAGACTTTAACATGAGTTTTTAAATTGCTAACCTCAACTTCTTTGTCTCGAGTCTAAATTAGAATCTGTTTCAAAGTCTGAGTTTGAGTCTGATTTTGAATTGGCCATCAAACATATGTTGGCATATTCTTCATCACTTTCCTCGCATTCGGTATCGCTTTAAGTTTATGCTTTTATAGCCTTTTAGTATTTCTCTGTTCTTCCTTTCTTTTCTTCAACAGAGGGTAGTTGGATCTAATGTGTCCATTTTTCTTGCATTCAAAGCATATCACATCTTTGTTGGTTTCATTGTCCTTAGTTGGTTTGTTTTGGTATCTTTGAGTGCTTTGCTTCTTCCAGTTGAATCTTCTTCCCTTCCTATTCAACTTTTTGAACTTCTTGATCATAAATGCTAGCTCCTCATTGTCCATTTCATCTTCTAAATCTGTATCATCAGAATCATCATTAGATTTTAAAGCAATTGACTTTTTACCTTTAGGATATTCTTCCTTATTGATTTTCTCCACTTCATATGATTGAAGTGTGCCATCAAGCTCATCTATTGAAAGAGGCATGATCCTTTGGGTTTCTCTAATTGACGTTTTCACATGATTCCATTCTTTAGAGAGTCCACGTAGTAGTTTATTGACATTCATTGGTCCTGAAATTTGTTGTCCTTGATATGCTAATCCATTCACAATTTTAGTGAAATGACTGAACATATTAGTGATGGATTCTACAGGCTTCATCTTAAAGGCTTCATACTATCCGAGTAGAATATTGATTTTCGTTTCCTTTACTCGATCAGTTCCTTTATAGGTAACATGCAGTCTGTCCCAAACTTCTTTCACTGTTTCACAGGAAGAGATTCGATTATATTCAGTAAGAGATAAGGCACAATATAAACAGTAGATAGCTTTAGCATCAAGAGCTTGTCTCTTGGTTAATTCTTCTTGTGTCATTTGCCAGCATCTACAACATCCTTTCCTCTTTTTGAGGTTGATGTAGCCTGGGATTGATCTCTTTTTCTAGCACATCCCATTCCAAGGGATCTTTCGATCTCAAGAACACATTCATCTTGTTTTTCCACACATTGTACTCCTTCCCATCAAAGTAAGGAGGTCTGGTATTGCTTTGGCCTTCAACCAAACTTGGAGCCAAAATACTAGCCATAGATCTTTAGCTCAAAAGTAAAAACACTTCAATAAAATGAACACACAAGCTTTGATACCAATTGAAATGGCTAGTATGAACACCTAGGGGGATAAATAGGTGTGAAGAAATTTTTCGCAAAGTTCAGTAGAAGTAAATTGTTTATAGAAAATCACAGACTATGAAGGAGCTCAATCTTTAGCAGTTTCAAATAAAATGAAAAGGTTTAAACTTAACAATTAATTATAGCTATGAATCAAAATAAAGGAGTTCAAGGAAGAGAATAATAACATAAGGTTTATAGTGGCTCGGCTTAGATCAAGCCTACGTCCACTCTCCCACCGACACCCTACCGGCTGAATTCCACTAATAAACAAAAGAGATTTTACAATCTTGCGATCTCGACTTCACAAAGTGAAAAGTCTCTACTGGTCTCTCACAAAATGTGACATCCTGAAATTCGACCCCGTTTCGATAAAGAGAAATGGGCATTTCGTCAACGTGCTTACGGTCCTTTTTTTCTGAGCTAATCACTCACGAGTTAACTAATCTATTGGGTGAAGCCGTTAAGGGATGTATCTGTAGTAAAATCCCTAAAAGCTACTCAATTTGTTGGATTGGACTAAAATCACGTCTGATTGATTTTTAACCACGAAATTGAACTCGATTTCGGGAATCGAATTTTAAGCGCGTCATAATTCTTATTTTTAGGATTCTGTCTCATCGTCCGTCAAATTATTGACGAGTCCGAAATTTCAATAAAGAAATTATCGGAGGAAAATTGAAGATCAAAAAGAAAATAAAAAGGAAAGAGAAGAAAATTCAATAAGAAAAGTAATGTTATTTACTTTTTCTTTTTTCTCTCTCCATTCTCTTTCTTTTTCTCTTTTCTCTCTCTTCTTTTTCTCTCTTCTCTCCTCTCCCCTCCTATCCGTGCGAACACCCCCACCGCCTATTCTCTTTCTCTTTCCCCTTTTTGACCGGTCAAGCCCTTCTCTCTCTCTCTTCTCTCTCTTCTCTCTTTTTTCTTCTTCCCCCGCACAACGTAACCGGCTCCTTTCTTCTTCTTCTTCTTCTTCTTCCTTCTTCGCGGAAACCAGAAGCGGAAGAAGACCAGAAGTTGCAGCTCCGTCGCCGCCCGTCGCCGCCACGCCGGAGCCGGACCGCCCGCACCCGCGACGCACGCCCGCGCACGCCGTGCGCTCCGCCCGCGTCCGTCGCCGTTGCCGCTCCTCCCTCCGCGCGATCCAGCCGACCCGGCCCCTGGGATTCCAGCTCCGTCCAGCCATCTCCAGCCACCTCCGGCCACCGCCTAGCCCCGCCAAACCTCCCCGCGACCCCCTCGCCTCCGCCGGCTTCCTCGCCGCCCTAGCCGCCGGAGCTGCCCCGATCAGCCGCGACCAGCATACCCACGGAGTGGGTTTCCAGCACTCGGGCCCGTTTTGGGCCGTTTCCGGCCCCGAACCCGAGCCGTGCTTTGGGAACAATCGTTCCTCGCGTCGCCGCCGTCGGATTGATCCGATTTGCGCGCGATTTGGTGAGTAATCTCACTAATCTCGGATTAGTTGACTAATTATGCTTTAAGGTTGGTTTAGTTTTAATTAATTATGTTTAGGTTGTTAGATTAGAATAAATTAGCAATTATTAGTCAATTGTGATGTGATTTAAATAAATTGATTGCGCAATTTATTAGTCAAGTAGACGTGGTCTACTATTTATTGAAGTGTCTCGGGAATTTTCCGACCCCTAATCGGGCTTCAATTTGGCGATTCGGGCCTAAGTGAGATTTTTGGGCATTTAAATATTAATTTTCGGAAATAAATTAAATAATTATTTATTTTCCGAAAATTCAAGGAGATGATCCGGAACGGGAAAATTATGCTGATGACCGTGGTGAAGTCCGTTTATTTAATCAAACTTTAAATTGAGCTAAATCGAATTTTTAATATTAATTAATTTTCTAAATTAATTAAATAATTATTTATTTTCCGAAAATTCAACTGGGATGGTCCGTGACCGGAAATTTATGCTGATGACCGTGGTGAAGTTCGTTTATTCAATTGGGCCTTATTTTGAGCTAAACAGAATTTTTAATATTTAATAATTAATTTTCGAAATTAATTAATTAAATAAATAATTTTCAGAAATTAAGATTGAGTTGGCCGACGACCGAAATCTCGTGCTGATTGTCGTGGCGCAGTCTGTTTATTTATTTGAGCTTTGGATTGTGCCAAATTGATTTAATTGTGGATATTTAGGATATGTTCCTAAATTGATTATTCGGGTAAATTGAGTACGAATTAAGATTGTGGATAATTACTTTACAAATGGGATGAATCATCATGAAAGGCACGGGGCTTGATGATTAGATATATCACCTCGGAGAATGCACATGGCTCGGTGACGAAGTATGTCGCCTTGGAGAATGCATGTGGCTTAGTGATTAAGTGTGGCATCTAAAAGGACACGGGCTCGGTAATTTGATGCATTATCTCGGAGAATGCACGTGGTCCCAATGAGTACATTTGGCATCTAAAAGGACACATGGGCTCGGTAATTTGATGCATTACCTCGGAGAATGCACGTGGTCCTAATGAGTACATTTGGCATCTTGAAGAGACACGTGGGCTCGGTGACTTGATGCATCGCCTCGGAGAATGCACGTGGGCTCGCTGATTCAAAATGACATTGAATATCGAAAGTGGTCGAGTGGGACCGTAAAGCCATTGAATTTCGAAAGTGGTCGAGTGGGACCGTAAAGCCATTGAGTATCGAAAGTGGTCGAGTGGGACTGTAAAGCCATTGAGTATCGAAAGTGGTCGAGTGGGACCGTAAAGCCATTAATTACTGAATGTTGTCGAGTGGTGGACTGTGTTTTCCACCTTTGCTTAAGATGTGATCTGAGGATCATAATTCGTAATTGTGGATTGAGATGGAATAATCGAATCGACCTAGAAATGGTCCGACTGACATGTAATCGACTAGGTCGATTGATCATTGCTTTGATTTGACGTCGTGAATTGATTGACTCGATTGGAAATGACCATGAGTGGTCTTGTTGGCTTATAATCGACTAGGTCGATTTGATCAATGCTTCAATCGGTGATATGATTGCTTGAGTGCCTATTGTGAATTGTACTGACTTGCAGGTGGGATCTGATGCTAAGGTACATCTTCTGACCTATGCGTGTTTAAGCAGCTTTTAGTATAATGGTTTACTAATCGGGCTTAGTGGGGTAGAACTCATTGAGACGTAGTCTCATCCCAGTTTGGGGAAAAACATTTCAGGACCCCGTTGAAGAGCGAGGAGGAATCGAGAAGGAGAACTCGGAGGTGAAACCCGAGTAGAGGATTTTTGGAAGAAGAAGATAATACCGAGAGAGATTCTGAGTATGACCTAAAGGGATTGAGATTCCATCTTCTTTTGTGAACTCCAATTGATGTGAATAGTTATGAAGTTCTCTAGTTGATGTCATGTACAAAAGTTTGGTTATAAATTTCAATATGAAAAATATGGCCCTGCTTTTCTATCACATCGTTTTATTGTCTGGGGATTTTAACTGCTTCCGCATGTGCTTAAAAATGAAAGGGTCGGCGATACATTGTCCTGGGATATCGCATTATAAAATCGACCAAGTGAGACGGATGTGTGCGTGCCTGAGGATCGGGGCGTGACACAAAGTCTCACTAAGAGTTTCTCTCTTTTGTATATAACTTTGAGCTTAGTGAATGAAATAGCAAGGAACTAGAAAGCTTCAGACTTTGAAATTTTTCTTTCACGCACTCTATCGAACAATTGAAGAGTCCGCCTTAAATACTCTTTCATGCCTTCAAGACCGTTGGCACTTTCCAAAGGAATTATTCCAATCTCTACCCATTGGACATAATCAATTAAGGAGATCTTGAGTCATTTGAAGATTTGTGATGAAAATCCATCAATCCCGTTCGCTTATACAATCAGGATCTTGGTTTCCATAGGTAGAACTTTTCAAATTTGCTTGCCTTCCAAAAAATTTGATTATCAGAATTGATTCCAATAAGGATAGTCAATCATGTAGGTGCTATATCTATCCATAAGGTCATCCATAAGCCAAATAAATTGAATCCTTGAAGAAATAAAGATAATCTTGCATATGGATAAGTCTTCATTTTTTTAGTTTGGAAACTATCAGTGTGGGCAGACTTTGAACCTAAAATCTAGCGGTCTTCAGACTTTGACGCTAGAGTATGGAAGTCTTCAGACTAGACTTTGGAAATGTTTTGTCAACTTCAAAACAATTAAGGAGTTTTCTCCAACACTTACACGCCATAACTAACAAAACGAATGTTAGAGTTCTCTTTTGGTGAGTTTTATGAGCTATATTATTCAAATTTATAGTGGATGTCATGGCAATTCACTCTTTCCTAGAGTAGTAGCTAATAGTTGGATTGAACAACATAAATTTTGGATGCACTAGTTGTTCCTCATTGATTTCTCCCATAAGCTCTTCTTCTTGCATTAGATTTGAATTGTAAGCTATGTTAGATTTCACGTTATTTTACAACAATTGATGTCAGAAGTAAGATTAGGCTTTCTAGAGTTGATTTGAAACATTTGCTTGTTTGATCATTACCTAAAAATGTTGTCTTTACAATTACATTTGGAGCAACAGTTGAGATTGAGAAGTTCAAAGGGTTTTGGTGAAGGCGTTGGATGGCAAAGAAAAATTGGCAGAAACGAGGAAAGAAACCAACATGGTAGAATTGATGGATAAGGCAAGAGGTATAATCATGTTGAATCTATTGGATGAGGTATTGATTGAAGTGGCGGTAGATAGTGATGCTATATTGTCATGGACAAGACTTGAGTCCCTTTATATGATGAATGTTTGAATAATCACTTATGATG
Source organism: Eucalyptus sideroxylon (assembly GCA_014182405.2). Taxonomy (NCBI): domain Eukaryota; kingdom Viridiplantae; phylum Streptophyta; class Magnoliopsida; order Myrtales; family Myrtaceae; genus Eucalyptus; species Eucalyptus sideroxylon. The sequence goes on along the minus strand of CM024548.2, from coordinate 11,794,148 downwards.
AAAAGGATGTTTCAATTATGGGTGGTTGAAGGCACATTAATTAGAGCCCATCTAGATTAGTTTAACAAATTCATGATGGGCTTCAAGAATGCCAATGAGGCCTTTCTTGATGAGAAACAAAGCATGATGTTGTTTGTGTCTCTATCGAATTCTCTCAAGCCCTTACTCATTCATTTTTATAGCTCTGCACTGCACTACCTTGAAAGAGGTAAAGTCAATTTTATTTTCTAATTGGTAAAAGAAGTTACAAGAAGATAATTTAGCATATCTTTACTTATCTAAGGTAGAGGCAAATGCCTAGGGTTCAAAAGTACCATATGGAAGAGCTATTTATATCAAGGTCTGCCGTTAGTTAGAACCACCAATGTTATTGTTGTAATGAGGTAAGGCCATGCATGGGAGATTATTCGAATATAGAAGGTAAAGTTAAGGTGGAGTCTACAAACACTACTACTATTGTTGTTATACAAGATAATAGTTTCAATGATGATGATAATACGTTAGCAATCTCCACGAGTTTAACAAATGATAATTGGAACTTTGGATGTTCTTAACATGTAACATCAAAGAGGCATTGAATTATCATCTATTGGTGTACGAAGGGTGGTAATGGGCTTAATTATAAACGATGCTACTTGTGAAGTAGTAGGAATCAAAATATTTTTGAATAGAATATGGAGTGGAGAGGATGTTGACTATTGTAAGGCAATACTGGAGCTTAGAAATAAGATTATCTTGTTTGTTGTAAAATATTGCATTGCAAATATATAATAGAGAGAACAAAGAAATTAAGTAGAGAAAGCCAGAGTAGAAAATTTTATTTTTCACCATCTATCTCCTATGACAAAAACTAAGCTCCTATTTATAATAAAACAAGGATGTACTTATAATTAATGACAATGTATTGAATAATACATATATTGGATAGGGAGATGTACTTAGAATTTAGGATACAAATGTACCGTAATAGGTATATTAGATAAGATGAATATAATAAATATTCATTCATGTATTTCATAATACTCATTTTTGAATATTCATTGTATTCATTATATTATGAATGTCTATTGGATGATACCTGACTCATTAAAAACCTTAAGTAGGAAAAACCTAGTAGGATAAAAACTGGACAAGAGGGAAAAAGAGTATAGAGTAAAATTTTTATAATCTCTCCCTTTTATGGATACATTAATTGCTTTATTAAAAAATTTAAGCCCAAAATCCCTATGGGAAAAAACTAGACAGAAAGAAAAGAGAGTGTAATGTATAGTTTATAATATTTCCCTCTCAATTGAGCCATATAGCCACTGATGTGGCTAGTCAATTTTGCATCTTGTAAATTCACCGCATACCAATGTCATATACTAATTTCTTAAAAGTTGTCGTTGGTAATGATTTGGAAAAAAAAATTTGCAAGATTATTTATGGATTGAATTTGTTTAACATCAATTTGTCGACTTCCTTGGAGTTCATAAGTATAGGAAAATTTCAGCGATATATACTTGATCCTATCGCCTTTGATATATCCTCCCTAACTTGTACAACACAAGTGACATTATCTTCATAAATTATAGTAGGAGAATTTGTAATCATTATTAAATAACAAGAATTGTGGATATGCGTTATAACTGATCTTAACCAAACTCACTCTCTTTCAGCAGCTTCATATAAAGCAATAATCTCAAAGTGGTTAGAAAATGTAGCTACTAGCAATTACTTCGTAGAATGCCAAGAAATAGCGGTCCCATTATTGCAAAATAAATAACCGGTTTGAGAACGAGTCTTATGTGGATCGATCTATATATAGCATTGGCACATCCAATTAAACCAGAGGTAGTGAAATCCTTGGAATAATATAGTCCAAAATCTATGGTTTCTCAAAGATAACAAAAAATATGTTTAACTCTATTTCAATGTCTCCGAGTTTGGCTCAAAACTAAAACTTGCCAATAAATTTACCGCAAAAACTATATCTAGTTCCATACATTGTGCCAAGTACATCAAAGCCTCAATTACATTGAGATATAGTATTTCAGGACCAAGTATCTCTTCATCAAATTGTCTAGGACAAAACAGATCCTTTTGGAGATCTAGAGACCTTACAATCATAAAAGTGCTCAATGAGTGAGTTTTGTCTATGTTGAAGCGTTTAAGTAATCTTTCAATGTATGCTAATTGGTGGACGATTATTCCATTTGCTTTATACTCAAGCTCTTGATCAAGACAATGTTTGGTTTGACCCAATCTTTAACTTCAAACTCCCTTTTCAAATACTCAGTTGTTTTAACTAACTTTTCTAGAGTTCTAATTAAATTTATATCGTCCACATAAACTGCTACTATGACATCCTGAAATTTCGGTCCTATTTTCAATTAAATAAATTGGGCCTTTTATCGACGTGCTGATAGTGCCATTCTCTAAGTTGATCACTCATGATATAACTAGACTATCTGGGGAACTCATTAAGAGATTTTAATGCAATAGACTTGAGAATTCAACTAGGAATCGTTATTCAACTGTGCTCATTTGTAGAGATCATTACGGCACAATTAAAAATCGATTAGAGATTAGAAATAGGTCGGTTTAACTGAGATGTGTTGCTAAATGTGGCTGATTCCACCAAATTGCAAAGTTCTCATCAATTGGTACTAGACTGATTTTTCTGTTGTTTTGGTACCCTGTGTTCGTATTTGAAATCTCAAGATTTTTGCGACCACCGAGAGTCACCAATGTGTTGAAAAGGTACGTTGTGGCTTAAAAATAATCAACCAGGGGTCAATTGTACCAAAAATTTCTAAAAGCTACCTGGTAGACTTGGTCATGCTAAATTGCGCCAGATTAAAATTAACTGTAAATTTGAATCTAATTTCAAAAATTGAAACTTTTATCATGTCACGAGTCATTTTAGGACCATCTATTCATCCTCCGAAGATTTTTCTGCAAATCGAGATTTTTGGCAAAATTTCAAGATAAGGCCGTTTTTGTTCGAAAAATTTAAGGGATCATTTTTTATCGCATTTTTGGGATGCAAGTTGGCTTTTTTGGCGAGAAAAAATGTTAATTTGATCAAGGACACCACGATGGATTTTATAGGGTCGAAATTGACTTCAATTGGAAAGAGATTAGTCCAAATTGAGGGGAAAATACTTCAAATTCGTAGCTCCCCTTGGACCACCACCTTTGGACCATCTCAATAGCTTCATAGGGAAGCTTTGTGTGTGGCATCCCCAAATTTCATGACAACCCTTGGATATACCATGAACCATGATTAGGTAATGGAAGTGCCGTTTGATTTTGTATTAGCCATTGAGTTGACGAATTTCAATTAATTTTAGGCCGAGCATTGTAAAGGATGATTGCTTGGATGGAGATGTATCTTCAAGTGACCCAAGGATTTATTAAAGTGCAAATTGATATAGAAATCTTATTATTGGGGGTGCACTTTATAAGTAGAATTTTATTGATTTAAATTATAAAGTTTTGTGAGCTTATAAGTTGAAATTAGAAGTTTATTTAAATAAGGGTTAAATGGAATAGGAATAGGAGAGGGTGGGCTAATTTTTTTTAGGCCCAAAAGCCTATCCAACTAGCCCATGCCAGCCCCTTGGTCGACCGGCCCATGAAAGCCCAAGACCATCCCAAACCTTGAAGCCCATTGGGCTGTCAACGCATGGAGGGGGGAGGAGGAGCCGCATGGCCTCCTCCAAGTGTCTTCAACAAGGGAGACACTTGTCTCCTTCTTGGGGACAAGTGTCCCTCCATGCAAAAAGGGAAGCATGCAAGTATTTAAACAACCAAAAAGAAAAGGAGAGAGGGAGTGGCTGGTTTGAGAAAGTGAGAGAGAAAGAGAGAGTTGTCGAGTGAGAGAGGGAAACCGAGAGAGAGGAGGAAGCCCGCTCGACTGTCGCCGTGCGTCCGTCGTCCGCCGTGTACTCATGCTTGCTCGGTTTGGAGGCAAGTTGGGATCCATATTCTGCTCTTGCATGTTGTATTTTTCATATGTGTTTGAGTGTGATGAATCTTGGACATTTAGGGAGTGAAAAACAGAAGCTTTGAGTGTGTTGTTTTTGAAACAGCATTCTGTTTTTGAGTATACCGCCTGACCCAGAATGTTGTAGAGGCTTGCATGCGGGTTTTGAGTCGGCTTTTAGCTTCAAATTCTTCATGAAAGTTGTATAAAACATCCCAAAGTATAACATACTAAAATTTGAGACAAAATGGCTGAGTTTTAAGAGGTGAAACCCTCCCTCTACGAAAACGCTAGATCTGGAACTGTCTTGCTGACCTCTTGGTGGTTTTGTGCATTGCATGTCACTTTTTACCGAGAATTTGACTTCTACTTCTTCACACAAGTTGTAGATAACATCCTGAATACTAACATACTCAAATTTGAGGTAAAACGAACAAGTGTAGCCTAGTGAAACCATTTTCTTTTGAAGACAACAGATCTGGAAGTATGGTACTGGACTCCAGCGACTTCGTGGACTATAAAGTGACTATCCTTTGAGAATCTCACCTATATCCCTTAATAAAAGTTTTAGTGGACCTCTTAAGGAAAAAGATATAAAAATTCAGAGGAAATGAATGAATATAAGTAGGTGAAACCTTGATTTTCCGGAGACAACTAAACCTGGACTGTTCGGTACTAGGAACAGGGGCTTCGACCGTCCATAGTTAATTATCTAGGATGAATCTGGCCTTGATGTCTTCATGAAAAATCTACCCTAGGTTCTCGACTATCATCTGGTAATATTTCATATTTTTTTTAAGGGCATTCGGGTATTTAAATTGAAATATTTCAAGAACCGCACAATCTGATGTGTCCGAATTTTGCAAGCTGTAATGTGTGATCTATATCTTTTTGTGTGAAGTTCTTTTGGGCATGTGTTCTTCATGGAGTTTCTGCCTTTATGTCTTGGTTATCACATGCTTAGATTTCATAATTTTTTATGATCATGTGGGTATTTAATTAATATGTTTTCTGAAATTGTGCAAGCTGGATTTTGTAGAATTCAAAAAGCCATGATGTATGGATTATTCTAAGTTGTATGAACCCCATGGATTGTGTTGTCATAAGTGGTTGGATCTTGCTGGATATATGATGATGATTGGAAATGCATATATGAACCAAATGATGAAAATGATCTTGTTTGCCATTACATCATATGCCATGTTGAAATTAAGTCATAATTGTAAATATGAACTATGATAAGTGAGAAGGCTGTCGGAGGTGTGAGCCGACGATGCCCCGGGAGTGTCGGGATGCTTGGCCAGGGAGTGTAAATGCCGGATGTCCGGTTGTATCATGATGCATGCCTGGAGGGTCCTCGGGAGTTTCGAGATGCCCGATGGTATACGGTACGTAATTCCAGGGGGGAATGCCTGGTGGTATGTCGATACGTCATCCCAGAAGCCTCGGAGGTGTGTGCCGAGGGGATTCCTCGTGATGCTAGTTGGGATACGAGATGTCCGGAGATTTGTGCCGGATGCCCGTTTGTATTTTGAATACATGCCCGGAGGTTTCTCGCAATGCCAGGTTAGGTGCGAGCGATAAATGAGGGATGCAAACATTGGTCCTTGGGAAGAAAAATGATGAGATCTTTATGAAAGATAAATATTGAAATTGAATCATGTGCATGGGTGTATGCATATGACATGATGCATGATCTACTTATGAAAGTAACTTGATGTTATTCGACATTGAGAATGTGATCATGAAGGCTTGAATGGATCTCATGGGAATGTATACACGATAGCATGGATGATATAAATCATGCATATGGATGTGTACATATGATATGGTGATATATGCATGGATACTTTATGATGAGTGCATGGTGGTATATGCACATATGGCATGGTGATATATGCATGGATGCTTGATGATGAGTGTATGATGGTATATGCACATATGGCATGGTGATATATGCATGGATGCTTGATGATGAGTGTATGATGGTATATGCACATATGGCATGGTGATATATGCATGGATGCTTGATGATGAGTGTATGATGGTATATGCACATATGGTATGATGACATATGCATGGCTGCAAGGTAAGTTATGCTTGAATGCATGAATGATATGTGCTTTGTTATGATACTTTGATTGTTCTGTTTGACGCAATGGGTAGTTTGGTGGACCTTTACTACTTTTGAGTGGTTGTACTCACCCCTTTTGGGGATTAACATTTTAGACTAGATAAGATACCTCTTCTGCCATTGCCACTAGTAGATGGAGGAGGATAGCAAAGAAAGGAACTTTTGGACGCCGATACCGATCGATGGACTTTAAGTATATGACTGTTGGAGGAGATGTCGGTCATCTTTTAAAGTGTAGCCAAGTATAAAAGACTACGGCATTTTGATGTACCGATGAATGATGTCCATCTGGTTTAAGTAAATAAAAGTGTATGGCATTTACCTAAAAATGTTTAGTTGGTGTGTATCATTTTCTGAATATAGGGAAGGGAGTTGTTAGATGTGCTTTCGTATATGAATTGCACAAGGGACCTATCTAAAAAAAAAAAAGAAAATGTAAACCCCCATGGTTGTATGGACCCGCTGCAGTTGAAATGGTATCAGAGTGAGATGTTATCAGGTCAAGCGAATGGTAATCAAATTGTGGCAACCCTAACGGTTCGGGGGCCATTCGAGGGGTGCCACATTGTGGTTGCAAATGGCTAAGGAGGCCAGCCAGACATGGTGGAGTCAAGCCAAGGGGAGAAAAGGGATAGGAAGAAGCAAGTTGGGACCCTTCAAGGCTTAGTTGTCTCCTATCTTCTTCCTTTGCTCTTGCTTTCCCCATCTTAGTGTGTTTAAAGCTCTAAAAATCTAGAAGAAATCGACCAGCAGCTCCCCTTGTCGTCGACCACCACCGGCCCCGTTTGAACCAGCCACATGCTGCCGGAGCCAATTGTGCCACCCGCTCGCCTGTGTGAGTCTAGTTGTGCGTCCTCCTTTGCCATGCATCCCTCAAGGTACCGTCCAATTGCGCCATAGCTTCGCTTGACCTCCATAGCCACCGTGAGTCGCCGTATGTCGCTCCCAACCAGCCAAAATCACTGCCCGGACCGCCACCTTTGTCTAGCCTTTGCCGTTTTAGCTTGTCCCAGCCGCTGGTTCCTACTTTCTCAGCTAAGAACATAAGCTGAAGACCAGCAAGGATTTTGGACTTCGGGAGGCTTTTCCGGGCCCTTCCCAACCTCGCTTGGTGTTCTCGCTTTGGAGTTTGTTGCCCGCATTCGCGTCCCTCGTCGTAGTGAACTCACCGGCTCACAAAACCAGTGAGTTTGCTCACTAATCTCCACTTATGGAGTTAATTATGCTTAAGAGTTGATTAGTTTAATTTAAGCTAGAATTAGGTGGTTAGTTATAACGGATTAGCAATTTAATTAACTGTTATTGCATGTTAGGATGTTAGAGTAGCTTAATTAGTGACTAGATACGTTGTAGTATTTATTTAGATTGGTTCAGAAATTTTCCGGGTCGTCTCGGTATTTAATTAGGCTTTTTTGACCTAAATTGCGTTTATGGTATTTATTTAATTAATTTTGGTAATTATTTATTATTTTCCAGAAATTAGATCAGGATAGCCGATGACCAAAATTTTGTACTAATCGCAATGGTATGGCTAGTTTATTTAATTGAGTTTTGGTATGTGCAAATTGTGTGTTGATTGTAATTTTAGGAATTTATCCCAAAATTTGGTAATTTTAGTATTTAATTAGAAAATTACAGGGTGTCGGTTTACAGTGCCAAAAATGTTTTTATCGACTATATAATTAGTGGGATGTTGTAAAATTAAGATATTATATTTTTGGCTGAGGCCTACCGTTTACCTACACACGATTATTTTATCGGGTTCCTGTAAAAATAGTGAAAAGGTTAGTGGATGAGTATAATATCTCTATATCAACTTCGGTGAGCATATATTGGCTTTGATGAGCTATACTATCTATCCATATTGGCTTAGGTGAGCAGTGATCGTTTCAATGAAATGACTTGATAGATAGTATTGTATGATAAATAGTATTGATTTGGATTAATAGATAGACGGTATGGATGATATGGAATCGAATGGGTCGATTGACCAATGATTGATGTGAATTGAATTGAAATGATTGGTTAATTATATGAATCGTACTGATTTGCAGGAAGGGATTGAGGTAAAGGTAAGTCCTTTATCTCGTGCATGACTAGATAGCCTTTGTGCGTATTTCCTTCATAGTCGAGACTTAGGGGTGAACTTGCTAAGACGTCCTCTCACCCCGCTGTGGGATAACATTTACAAGTCTTTTGATGGTAGTACCTCCCTGAGTGTTTTGGACAACCAAAGAAGGTCATCGAGCACTTCATGGGTACCCTAGAGGATGGGTCTATGAACTCAGAAGGTCTGTTGTCTAGGTTGATGAAGGTCTACTCCATAAGGTACCCCATCAATATAGATCACGGTACCATTGTGAGCGGAATGGACTGAGAGAAGGTTCAATACCGAAATCTGAGGTCCTTATGTCAGTGTTAGAGGTTGCTTTTGCAAAAGGCACAGCAGATCCTCCTGGTGGTTTAGTGGTGGACCTGAGTTTGTTGGATCTAGGGTCCCCGAAGTATTCAATTGAAAACTCGAATGCTTAGAGGATCTGTAGCACTCTTAACCCCTAATTTTTTTTGCAGACCTTATATATATTGGCTAGTATTATATATGACATAGTTTGATATGTGTATATAAGTGTGCTGTGGCTTGAAAAATTTGTGGCCCTACTTTTCTATCTCATCTTGTTGTTGTATATGGATTTAATTATTCGCTTTTGCATGCGCATTAAAATGAATGGGTCGACAATGTGTCTTGGAACGTTGCAATTTAATTGACCACTGAGGGATGGGCATGCATTTGGAGGATCGAGGCGTGACGGCTACAATGGCAAATATGGTTTCTAATTTCTTAATAAACACGCATGGACATATAAGATCATTCTTCTACATTTCCTTAATTAGGTACTCACTTAGTGTCACGCCTCAAACCTTGGGCACGTGTACATTATTTAGTAGTTGACTAAATTGCGACGTTCCCAGAACTTGTCGCCATCCCTTTCTCTTTTATGCACATTCGGAAGCGAAATTTCAAAATATACCAAAACAACAATAAACATGGGATAAAAAAGTAGGATAACCAATTTTCACAAAACAAGTTTTATAAACATATCAGGTTCAACCTACAGGTTCATATACATAAGGTCTAACTCAAAAAGGAACCACTAGGCTATCTACACTCTAGACCCTTCAGCCTTGGGCTCTGGATCCTCCACTCTACAACCCTGAAAATGGTAACCTATGATGGGGTGAGATAAAATTTTAGCGAGTTAAATCCTAAGCCCCGACTAAGGCGAGTATTCACCTAGAGGCAGCCTAAACATATACCATATAGTACTTACCTCGCTTCAGCACCTTTCTACACATTAGTGCATCACATATGCACTTATAACGCAACATGCGTAAATAATAATTGAAACACTTCATATCACTCGTCAAATATTCACATGGGTCCTGATTATAGGACCAAATCGTTATGACACGTCCTATACTATGTCATGTAATTTTGTCTCATAATCAGGCGCATATATTTCAATTGATGGTTCAATTCACGCTCAATATCCAAACTCAAGGCTTTAGACATAGCTCCCACAAAGTTACGTTATCGTGTAGCACTTAGCCCTCGACTATGCATGATAATAGTGTCAAGCTCTAAATGTGGCTCCCATGTGACTCAAATTACTATGTAGCACTTAACCATTGACTACAAATAGTGATAATACAAGGCTCAAGAGTTAGTTCACACGAAGTTTTGTTATCGTGTAGCACTTAGTCATTTACTCACTCACAACACATATGATTTCCTCAACACAACACATCATATTTCAATAGTCATCACATAATCACAACCAAGCACTCAATTCCACAAATCAATGCATCCATGATGATCAACGTAAAATTTTAATAACTGGCTATCCCGATACAATTTATGATAATCATAATTAAATAAATAAATAAATAAATAAATTGCAATTGATTAAACTGAACCACTTAATTAACCTGACCATGCAAGCACATTGTCCATCAAATCCACTCTTAGCTTTCATCATATAGTCAAAACACCAAAATCCCCTTTCAAAAATAAACTGAGTAACTTTTATTTTTTTTTGGTTCAAACCTTCCAAAATAAATTCGTACGGGTTCCTGTGTTTGAAATTAACCCGCCAAACTTTGCATGCACCTTGTATAAAACCTCTCCGTTTTATTGAGCACATAAAACTTGGCGTCCAAACCCGACACCTTTCTTTTCTAATTTCTTTTCCAACCACCCTCTTTTGAAAACAAACCTTAGTAACCCCTCCCTTTTTTTGTTCAAGACATTTAGAAATAAATTCATAAGTACTCGTGTACTCAAAATTAATACATTAAATTTTGCACGCGCCTAATTTAAAACCTCGTTGTTTTATTGGGCAAATAAGTTTTGGTGTTCGGACCCGACACCTCATTTGTTTTCGATTTAATAGTCCAAGAGGTCATGTTTTGCAATAACAATAAACAACTAACATAGAGCAATCCACCTCATGATTTCACACATAAGTTTTCAGCATGCCACAAGTCAACCACATCACTAAATACACCTTATTCAACAAGTACAATATCAAGAACAACCACAAGATCACAACTCGCCCTAACCGGCAGAAATCGGGCCACTCTCGCATCTCTAAGTTTAAATCTAGAAACCTAATCGAACGAGTTCGGGAAATTCTAAAATTTGAATATGTTATGATGGACACTTAAAAAAACATTTTTTATATAGACACCTTGACCCAGATCCTTCTGAATTAGGAGTAGTAATTCGCTCAAACCATTACAAAAATTGTGTCAGTGTCTAGAAATTACGTTCTCCAAAATCAGTTTGATTCGAGGCCCAAAACCTGTCTGTTTGATCTGAAATTTAAGTATGTTAAACTAAAATATGTTAAAAAAAACTTTTGTGAAGAAACTCTTTTAAAAATTGAAACTTAAGAGTTAATAAAAATCCCTTGAACACCAAAAGGTTACAGTTTCCAGCACAAACAGAGGTTCTATTTTGTTTTAATGAAGTTGAAATCTCATTCTTTTAAATCTCTAAAATCTTGAATAAAATATATGTTATAACTGAGGATGTATAAAATATTTCTCAAGGAATCAACCTCAAAATCGTAGCACAATTCAATCCACAAAAATGGCAAACGGCGAGGGTCCAAATAAGCTAATCTAGGGAAAATTCATTAAATTAGACTAAACCACCATCATTAGTGCTAAGCTCATCAATTAGATTAACACTAATCCATATGAAGGCTAATCTAACCAAACTAGATTATCACTAATCCATCTTAAGGCTAACCTCACTTAGTACTAATTTAACTAAGCTAATTAGTACTATTCTAACCCTCTAAGTGCAATTAACAATCTAATCAAGGATTAGGGAGTTAAGTCACCAGATTAGCAAGGAAACGGTTTCACGGCGAGGGTGGCATGATGGCGGTGAGATCCCGTGTCTATGGCAGCTCGAAATGAGGCCTATAAGAGACTGAAAAGTAGCCAACAAGCCCATTGCTCGAGCTGGAGTTTCTGGTTCTGCTCAGTTATGCTTGGGGCTGGTCTTAGCGGCTGTTGGCGGACTGCAGGGATGCTGGTGACCGGTGGAGGTGCTACTAGACAGTGTGATGTTGCTGGAGGCACAGTTAGACTTTGGATGGCGGAACGGCGGGCGAAGGTGGTTGCGATGAGCGGCTCGAGACGCAAAGGGCGAGCTGGTGGTGGCTTGCATTTGGGTTGGTTGTGTTGATTTGGCTTTAAGCACTTGCAACTTCAACAATGGTAGCAAAAAGAGAGAAGATGAAGATGAAATAAAGAGGAAGAAGAGAGAAGGAGTTGTAGTTCGCTTTTGCTGGGGTGGTTCATGTAGGGGAGGAGAAAACAAAGAGGAGAGAGGGAAGAAGGAGAGAGAACGGGGACAAGGGGACAAGAGGGGGAGAAGGTCCAGGTTCAAGCCAATCCCATTGCTTTCAAAATATCTTGGTGATGATTAATAAGCCCCTAAAGTCTAAGCTTCAACCACAAGCAAATTTCCCTCCCAAAACTTCACCAACAGGCCAAAATGAAGGCCAAATTGCAACGGCCCACAGCCTTACGAATTTCTTCATTTTCTTCTTCAATCCCCCACCAAACAAATTCATAAATTGGGAAAAATCGAAAATTCAAAGCGTTCAACTGGTGAAATCAAAGTTCATCTATTCAATTGCAAAACACCCTAAATTAAGTGACCAAAGTGACCAAACTTACCCAAAATAATCCATTATTCTTTGGGTTCCACTACATACACAAGTAGGCATGAAATTGAGAAATGGAATATACTCCATTGAATGGGACTTTCTTTTGTTTGTATTATTGAAAATCACCTTTCTAAAGTAAGTGGAATATGTTATCATTTGTTTAATTGCCTTCTAGTCCTGTATAATTGTAATTTATTTATAATTTGCAAAGGGCGATGGGTGTTATTTCTACCCCCATTTTAGCTAAAACACTCCCCTTTTCGATTAACCGACCCAATTACTCTCTCTCTCTCTCTCTCTCTCTCTCTCTCTCTCTCTCTCTCTCTCTCTCTGTGTCTCTCTCTAAGTTGTTTTTACCCTCTTTTATTAGTATCAGTATACAAATGATACATTACACTCGACAATATATCAAAGTCATCATCTTATCCTACATAATGTTATCACTTTGCCTAGAGAAAGTTATTAATTTTAATTTAATGTATCATATTTTTATCACAAAAAATAGAAAATTAAAAATTTATATTTATGATGGCTTAAGAACACACGATGGATTATCTAATTTTATCTAATAGTTTGAGCGAAACTATATATCTAATTATCTAGCCGATCTTGATAAAAAAAAATGGAAAAGGAAAATTTATCAATATATGAAAGGTTAATTTGTTAGAAACATGACAAAATGTTAAACATATTTATATTTAGATCATACTTAAATATTAACAGAAGACAAGCACAAAAAGAAAAAAAAAAGAAAAAAAAGAGAAATCCTTGCTATTCTACTCATATTATAAATAAAGTATTTAATATCGGTTGTAAATTCAATCTCATGACAATTGGAGTATAATTTTAATATATGTTTAAAATATTTGATGCGAGTTTGAAGGTGAAGAAAGTGTAGCTAAATTCTCAACTACCATTTTGCAATTCAAATTAAAGTGTGAAAAGCTCACAATTGAGTTGTTAAAATTAATCTGCCTAGCAATTCAACTTTAAAATAAAGTTTTGTTTAAGCTATTTAATAAAAAGAATATTTAATTGTGTGTCCATAAGCCATTATAGCGATCATATCTTCTATGTGTTGCGACCTATACCTCAAGGAGAGATGGGGCCCTCTAATGAGTAACATTTAGGGGTATTTGTTCATCAAATAGTTCAAGTAGGTGTTCCCATAAGAGAAGGCTTCAAAAGCGATATCTAGTTGGTGAGCCACACCTTTTCCATCAATTAGGAATGTAGGTTTTCCCAAACCCATACCTCACACAATAAATGTTTGTTTAAGGTTCTTAAAGCAACTAAATATGGATCTAGATGTCACCACTAGCATCTTTTGTGGGGTCGGCTAGATGCCCAATCAAGGGTCAAGGGACCTCCATTGATTTTGTTAACAACTAAATTTTGACAACCCAATTAGTTGTTTATGGCATAGAAAATTAAGGATCAACCTCAACCCCTAAATAAAAATCTATTCAATTAAATTGCTTATAAATTAAAGGAGCATTTTTTAATATGGGTAATAATAGTCATAAATAATTGCATTTGCATTGAACTGGTTGTGGATGAATTCGAATGAATAGTTCTAAAGTTAATTGGACCAAGCCTGTGATGGCCAATATCATGTGTGGAAAATCTAATGAAAATTGAAAACAATAAATATATTATATTATTAAGATTTTTCTTTCACATGGCACATAAAAAAAGAGCGATGATCTTTGGGGTATATGTGCGTATATGGTTATATCAATCCTCTGGATTTTGAGAAATTTCGGTCAATATTGAAGGAAAGGAAAAAATAGATTTGGTCATGAGGGGAGTATTTGGGCGTGTATATACGCACGGTCCAATGTGGAAAGAAGCAAAAAGCGAAAAAAGGAATGTCAGCAAGCTAGTCGCATGGGAAAGGGAGGAAAACATAAGCGTGATTATGATGACTAACTGGATTCCATGACTCATCTTTCTCGACGTGCACGTGATTATGATGATGGGTTTTGTGGCTAATTCTCCTATCAAATTCAATGTGAAAGGCGGTGACATTTGACATTGTTAGTCACATCATGAGTGATTATTAATTAAAATCATTTTAAGTTTTAATCATTCGAATTTACCAAACTTCTCAAGAGGGAAGAGAGAGTTACGTGATTCCTATAAAACTAATAATTTTAGATGAGATTAAACCATCGTTTATTTTGTAAAAAAATGAATGAGCTAGAAAATATTTTCTTAAAAATGATCGCTTATGCCGCTGATAAAAGTGAACGAACAAAAAATATTTTCATTGTTCACAAAAATGTTTAAATATAAATTATTATCAATAATGAAAACATTTTTTATAAACTAATTATTTCAAACAATATAAGCAATCTTTAAATATATATATATATATATTATAAATTAATGTATTCCGAAACAAATAGAGTCTAAGCAAAGCGACTTGAAGCTTACGATCCATGGTAAGGCACCAGAATGGAGAAATCAAGTAAATGTCCCATAACACTAATCAGATTGGGATCGTTGGAGAAGCTCCAGTGCCCACTGTGTCGGTTTCAAAAGAAAAAAAAAATCACTAGAATTTAAGTAACATCGATGATGAAGTGATCGGAATTTTCATAGGCAAACACGATAACATGATACAACTCAACTAATAATCGACAAAGCGGAAATGCAAGGTGGATCACCAAGTTGAGGACAATCACAACACAAACTATAAAAACTATAATCTCCACGAGATATGATGACATGATATGAATTTCTTTGCAAGAGACAAGCTAGACACTGTACCAATCGTGGCCGAGAACGAAGAGGGCCCAGAACATGGTGCCATGGGTGGCCCAATAGAGAGGCCAAACGACCCAGCTATTCAAATATGCCGCCCCACAGGAAAGCCCGTAGACGCGTCTCTAGCAGTGGTTTGGTATCGCCGCCCTCACGTTCGCCAGCTTGAATGGCGGTGTGGCCCCGGGGTCGAAGATTTTCTCTCCTTCTCTTCCTTCTTCCTCGTAGATGACTCCATTTCATTTACTCTTCTCTCCTTCATCATCTTCTTCGTCAATTGGTGAGACTTGCAATGGGGCTCTCACTCGAGTCGACAAGAGAGACCCAAATGGTATTCCGGTTAGACGGAGCATTCTGATCAGTTGTTCGCGACGACGATTCAAATTGATGACCCGTATCAATCACTCGCTGAGTCTATCACGAACAAGTTTTGCTCAATGAAATGGAACGAGCTTTGGTCGTGCGAACTTTAAGAATGGATGAGTTGTTGTCAGATGATTGGGCTTATGAAGCGAGTCTTTGGTGCCGTTCCACAATGAGAAGTTAATTCTTGCACGGAAATTGTCCAAAAGTCATAAACCCATTATATTTTCATCAATTCAATCTTAAACTTTTTCATTATGTCAATTGAGTGTTAAACCTTTTTACACTTTGCCATTTGAGTCAACTAGCTAATTTTGATCGGAAATCACTAACATGGTTCCTAGCATCATACATGGTGTGGCTAGCATTAGTGTTAACAATTTTTTAATAACATTTTAATATTATATTGAATTTATTAATTCTTTTTCTTATTTTTTTTTTTTCATTTTTCTTTTCTTCCCTTCTCCCTCCTCGAGGCCATGCCGGGCCTCGGCGAGACTCAACCTTACCTTCACTAGGTGAGGTTGAGCCTTGCTCTGAACTCGCTAAATCTGGCAACGTCGAGCTTGGCCCAACCATGGCAAGGCCAATCTCGCCCAACAAAGGTGAGGTCGACCTTGCTAGCCCATGTCTCTAGCTAGTTATTAATAACATTCACTTAAGTGCCACAAATTGAAAAATTGATCCTTTTAATGTTGATGCTGACATGAACAATTAATATGAAATTCAAAAATGGAAAATAAATCCATGCCGGAATGGGAAATAATAAATAAAAAAAATCCATGTAGGATGATTTGTCGGAAAAGACACTTAAATGATCGATTTTACTCTAATGCAATACCTAAGTGAGCAAAAAAAAAAATGTTATAGCCATCAAGTGAATACTATACCGAAGTGATGATACTCCTCCTATGCCTATGCCGCAATTAGCTTATCTGGTAGATTCTTTGTGAATTCCAAATAAGATTCTTGCCTTGCACCCCTTCAATGTCAATCGTAGCACCTTGGCTAAGTCTAATAAACGGGATAAAGCCGAGATCATTTTAATTAAATAAGATGATAGAACAATCATGACGTAAATCAGCATGTCTTGGCCACCTTAATGATCGTTGACATTTAACCAGCCATTCACCATCGTTAGCCACTCTCCTACATCTTTATGGGGGTACACATTTAAACTAAACTCAGAGAAATAATTGCAAGGAATAAGCGTTCAGTCATATCAAAGAAAAGGCCAAAACCCCCGAAACTATACAATCATATCACAGATAATGTAATTTCACAAATGACCATTTCCCTTCGAGTTTTAAATGGAACTTTTAATTCGTTTTATTTCTAAATCACACTTTATTCTTTAATAACGACATGAAAGGGGAAAAAAACCATGGTGAGATCAAAGAATCTTTGCAATTACCACTCAAAGAAAACCCGACATTTAGAAGAAAAACCCATTACTAGTATCAACATTCAAATCAAAATCATAGAATCCTTAATGGTAGTTGGACAAATAGGAAGTAATTCTACAGTCGAAAGAAGAAAATAATGGTGTCCCTAGCGATGTAATGAAATAGAATTGCAAGGCAGTCAATGATCCCATCTCTTTTCGTTAGAGAGCAATAATTTAAAACTCAGTCCATGAACAAAACTAATTATTAGGAAACTAATCCAATTTCATCCCCAAATTTAGGGAGAGATCCTCTTTTACCGATGTCTGTGTGTATTGGATTTTAAGGTCCCCCATGTCTCTAGATCTTGGTCCATCAGTTCCACTTCACCTTATGTGGAACATCATTTTCTTTTTTCTTTTTCCTTTTTCATTAGAATTTGCCCATCTAAAACTGATCCTCCACCACCAAACACTCCTTCCTCAACTAAATACCCAATTTCTCTCAAAACAAGGAAGACGTAAAAGATGGTTGAGAAGACACTAGAGCAAAACCAACCCATCTTCATTCTCTCGGGAACCACCATTCAGATTTGCTTGAGGGTACTGTCTATCGCTGCGACTTTGGCCGCGGCATTCGCGATGATGACCAGCAAGCGATCCACGACAGTTTTCGGCATTCCCGTCGATGCTCGATATACTTATTCTTCGGCTTTCAAGTAATGTTTTAGAGTCACTAGTTTTACCTGATCGATGGACTAGTCCGAGCAATACTTCGAGTGATTATCAGTTTAGAAATTTATGTCTAGGCCCTTCATGATAAGAAGGTGTTGGATTTTCTTTATTGGAAATTATCAGGCCATGACAAGCCTTGGACCCTAGGCCCATGAAATTGCGAAACCTCAAAGTTGTTAATTATTGTCTTTGTTCTTGATTTTCACACTAACGATCGAATTCCAATTGCAGGTTATTTGGATATGCAAAGTTAGTAGCCTGTGCCTGTTATCCTCGTTATTCCTTCTTACAATCGTCAGACGAAGAGACTGCTGTTCTAGTAGCTATATTTTCTTCTTCCTTCACGACTTGGTATCGTACCGAGGCATAGCATATCGAATCATACCGTATGATTCGAAATATTATTTGGCTAATTTCGACACCGTTCATGCTTGTAGGTGGTGATGACATTGGTGACGGCGGGGTGTGCGACCACAACCACTATTGGCTACGTGGGGAAGCATGGAAATGCACACATAGGATGGATGCCCATCTGCGATCATCTTGACAAATTTTGCAAGAAAGTCACTATCTCAATCGCCATCT
Organism: Eucalyptus sideroxylon; assembly: GCA_014182405.2. NCBI lineage: Eukaryota > Viridiplantae > Streptophyta > Magnoliopsida > Myrtales > Myrtaceae > Eucalyptus > Eucalyptus sideroxylon. The sequence goes on along the minus strand of CM024548.2, from coordinate 11,775,963 downwards.
CCTACGTATCTTTCCTTCTCATGATTGTCACCGTCATCTCCGCCTGCAACTCCAGCACTGTGTTTTGGTCTGCAAGTTCGAAGGTCTGAGTGTTGCAATATTTTATTATTATTTCCTATATGATCTCAATATTATATTTTCCAATTAATCCCGATTTATTGCCCAATTTATTATCTGCGTTTATTACATGATATTTGCTCGTTAATATATTACTATAATGGTCTTGATAGAATACATTAGTAATGTAAGAAATGGAATAAAACATTAAGCCGTTTAGTCTCAACCAAATCACTACAGAAAATACGCCATCACGTTGGAGGGGTATTGGCTAGTGGAACAAAATATACAAATATAGCGTTTCCTTATTCGCAAATCGATCGTGCTTCATGGATCCGTCTAAGGTTTTAGGATTTTCCACATTTGCAGATTTTCATCAATAACTGGAGGTATGTCGACCTTTACATTTCCGCAAATCGATCCCAAATTTTGTACAAATTTATCTGTGAATGATAAATTGGGATTGTCAGGTTTTATTTAGATTTAGTCTTATAATCAGTATCAAAGCTTGTTTATAATCTTTGTCTTGGTGAAAATTTTAGAATTTTTGTATGTTTTCACTGCATTATGTATAGGCAAAATTCGGATCCTTGGTGGTTTAGAACGGAATTTCAAATTCTGATCAATTCGAACAACCCACCATGCGATGACGGATATGCATGGTCACACCGCCATTAGGATGAAAAACCCTAAAGATTATTTAGCATATTACTAATTGTCGGAAGTTAATTGAGCAGTGAAACTTTGGGGGTTAGGGTTTTAGGGCAGATTGTTTTAGGCTTACTTCCAATAAATTTGTTGGTTGTTTTTGCAGAATCTTGAAGCTATGCATTCCTCTTGGCATTCTCTTCGAGACCCATTGATCAATTTGATCGGACTTGAGCCGTGGAAGAAGACCCAACGGCGGAACGGAGGTTGGTCACGATAGAGTAGTGGCGAAAGAAGAACTCCCACGGAGAGAAGACTTTAGGTGCATGCCATGCACACGCCAGAGGGCAAGTAGCATGCACTCGAGCGATGCATGCGCTCGAGCACAAAAAATGGAGTGCTATGCAGAATTACAATTCTGCCATATGCTGCCTAGTTGACCATTTAGGCCCTCTGCATAAAGGAAAATCATGGTTCTGCCCCAGTCATATGAAATTCCGATTTTGACCCCTTTGGACATGAAAATTTATGATTTTGCTCTTTTGGGCATAAAATTCCTATTTTACCCCTTACAAGTGAACTTCTAATTATGCCATTGCGTGTAAAATTATAGTTTTAACCCTTTTACACATGATTTCATTGTTTTGCCTTTACATGCAATTTTTGAATATTTTCTAGTAGAATTACATGTCTAGTGATCCATATATATTTAACTAATTGAATATCAGCCACAACATCTTTGATTACATTAAGCTATATACATTAAAAACTTATGGATCACATACAAAGTGAAAGGACATTCATTGTGATTAGTCACATTAATAGTATGGATTTTATCCATAGGATTTTTCAATATATTAATGTGATTAATTAGAATGAAATATTGTTTTATCTTTCTTAATTTACCCATAGGGATTAAGGAAGGGAATTTAATTTGATAGTTTCGTCATGAAGTAATTATGAATCTATTTAAATTAGAAACTTAGCCCACGAGTAGTTTTTTTGATGTTATATAATTCATATCTTATAACATGTTTTACATTAGTAAAATATTATTTAAGTGTATTTCTTTTCCCCCGGGGAATCTTTCGAATTACCACTGCTTAGCTTTCAATTCGCCTCTAACCATTAGTTTTCCTTTGATTATGATGTGGTCTTATTACTTACGATTAATTCTGGTATAATTGTTCCTGAGCTTAATGGAAATAACTATAAAGAATGGAGGGAATTAGTTCTTCTCCAATTGGGGTGCATGGATCTTAATTATGCTCTACAGTCAAATGAATCACCTGAACCTACTAAGGATAGTACTCAAGCTGAATATACTCTTTAGGCACAATGGAAGTGGTCCAACTGTCTCAGTGTGGTGTACATAAAGACAAAACTTTTTGCTAGTATTCGTAGTTTGGTCATTCAGCATAACAATGCCAAAGAATTGCTGGAAGCTATTGATGCAAAATTTGAGTCTTTAGAGAAGGCACATACCATAACCTTGATTATGACGTTTTCATTGTTGAAGTTTACTAGTGTAATAGGTGTGTAGGAGCACATTATGAAGATAAGGGACATTGCAGCTCAACTAAAAAATTTTGAGGTTGGGATATTAGAATTGTCACGCCTTGATCCTTGGGCACGCACCCGTCCCTCACTTTGCTCGATTTATAACGATGTCCCAGGACGCATCGCCAACCATTTCATTTTAATATGCACACGAAAGCAGATAAAAATCTCCAGACAATTAAACAATGGGATAGAAAACTAACACTTCACACTTCGGGTTTGCAAAATGGGGTGAGGTCTCAATCCTCATCCGGGTCATACTTCGGCTCATCCTCGGGACCCTCCTTGGACTCTTCCTCGAGTTCCTCATCAGGGTCCTCCTCTTCGGGTTCTTTCTCCTCAGGTTCCTCATTAGGGTCCTTCTCTTCAGGTTTTTTCTCCTCAGGTTCCTCATCAGGGTCCTAAAATCTTGTCCCTCAATCGGGATGAGACTATGTCTCGATAAGTTCTACCCCTTAAGACCTGATTAAGAAGCCAATACACCTTAGGGCTGCCTAAGCACAACACGAGTCAGAGGACTTACCTTAGCCTCATTTCCTTCTTGCAAGTCAGTATATATATCAGATATACATGAACACATTACATCACATCACCCAATCAATTGCAATAGAACTATTGATCAATCGACCTAGTTGATTACATGTCAACCATTTCATGGTCGGCACCTTCCATACTATATATAAGTCTGACCAATATCCAAGACTACTCACCCACTATGATATATTGATAGTATATTACCCTATCTCTAGATGACATATAAAGTCATCGAGTTGTCAAATCATACCATCCTATCTCAAGATGACAAAGAGAGTCATCGAGCCGGTATATCAATATCATATTGTACTGTCTCAAGATGATATGTAGAATTATCGAGCCGGTATATTATACCGTACTGTCTCAAGATAATCTGTAGAATCACCAAGCCGATAGATCATACTATCTTGTCTCAAGATGACATATAGAATCACCGAACTGGTATATCAATCAAATTATCATTTTTATCATTTCCAATAAAATGTCGTGTGTGGGTACATGATCAGCCCTAGCCAAAATATAATAATTTTCTTTCCACAAATCCCACCGTTTTCTATAGTCCACCAAACATTTTTGGCACTATCAACCGATGCTCGGTTATTTTCCAATTAATTATTGAAAATTAATTAAATTAGGAAAATAATCATAAAATCATTAATAAATCAATTTAGCACAATCTAGCACTCAATAAATTAAACAAACTGCATCATTCTAGTCGTCAACCATCTTAGTCTAATTTTCGAGAAATAACTAAATAACTAATTAATTCCGAAAATTATTAAATAAATACAATAAATCCAAATTAGGCCTGTCATGCCTAATTGGAAGCCGAGACAAACCGGGAAAACTCTTGAGGTTCGTTCAATAAATACTAGAAGCTCTCTATTTACTAATGACTAAGTCTAACCGCCTAACATGCATTATTAAGTCACTAATTTAATTGTTATAAACTAATCTAGCCACCTAATTGTACTTAATTAAATCTAATCAACTCATTCGCATCATTAGCATATTAATAAGGGATTAGTGAGCAAAACACACTTGATTAACAATCTGTTCAAATTGAAATGTCAAGAATGTCACGGGGGACATTTTTCTCCAAAGCGGGCTTAAGGTTCGGGGCCCGGAAGCACCTCAAAACGGCCTTGGGAAGCTGCTGGAAACTCACTTATGGGCTTGCTATTTGGCGGCTGAAAACAAAAGAAAACAAAGCTAAAGTGGCAGCAAGGCTCGGGGATGGACAACAAGGTGGTTTCGGGTCCAAATCGGCGGCTCCGAGGACTTCCTCATCCCTTGTAGCGGCTGAATAGGGCTAGAACAGTGGTGCAAAGTAGCTAGATGGCAAAAGGGAGGCGGAAAAGCACGGTGTGCACGCGCGGTGCACGCGCAGGCTATGGCGTGCAAAACGACGGTCCGATAGTGGCGAGTGGCTATCCGATGGCTCTTGGCTGCTTTGATCTTGTTCTCTAGCTTGTTGGTTGCAAATGGAGGGAGAGAATAGGAGTCTTGGATGGTGGAGTGAGAGAGAGGGAGGCAGAGGATAGAGATGAGGGGGATGGAGGGCTCCCTTGGCCTTAGTTTCCACAAATTTGTCCCCTAAGTGCTTGCCCACCAAGACAACTTCCCTTGGCTGTCATTGATCCACCAACACACTTCTCACAACTCATGAAGTGGTCCACTTTGGCTAGGGGGAGGGGGAGCTACGAATTTGTAAGAAATGGGCTTCAATTATATGCTTGATCTACTTCAATTCAACCTAAATTGGCCCTCACAAATTCCATTGACCTATCATTGATCATCTTGGCATTTTTCCTCACCAATGAATCTATCTCGCATCCCAAATTTATGACCAAAAATAATCCCCAACATTTTCTGAACAAAAACGGTCATGAGCCGACTTTTTCTCAAAAAGTCTCCAGTTCGAGAAAAATCTTTTGAGACTAAGTCGATATTCCTAGAATTTGGTGTGACATGATAGAATCTTTAATTTCTGAAATCAGACTTAAATTGGTGATTAATTTCCATTCGGCGCGTTTTTAGCATGACCTAGACTACCGAGTAATTTTTAGAAATTTTTAGTGCAAATGACCCGTGGTCGATTTTCTCCAAGCCACAATGAACCCACTCGACATATTGGCGACTCTTGATTATCGTGAAAATATCAATGATTCAAATACGGACACATGGTATCAAAACAATAGAGAAATCAAACTAGTGCCAATTGATGAGAATTTTCCAAATTAGTAGAGTCACCCACGATTAGCCACACATCTCCAACAAACCGACCTATCTCTGATCTTTAATCGATTTATATCTATGCCATAATGATCTCAGCAAATGAGCATGGTCGAATAATCGATCCCTAGTTGAATTCTCAAATCTATTACATTAAAATTCCTTAATGGATTCCCCATATAGTCTAGTTATCTTAAGAGTGATCAATTCTGAGAATAACCCTATAGGCGCGTTAATGAAATGCCCAATTTATTTAGTAAAAAATAGGACTGAAAATTTGGGATGTCACAAGAATCATTTCTTGTGTACTATATCTTGAACACTCTTCAATAAGAGTATGCCCTTTTCAAGATCTATTACAACACATGTAACACTAAATGGTCAATTAATAAACTCATGACCATGTGTATTCAAGAGGAAGAGAGGTTGCTAATGGAAAAAGGAGAAAACGCCCATATGGTAACACAAGATAAGTATAAATGACAAGATAAGTAGAAAGGAAAAGGTAAGATATCTCTACCTCCCCAAATTGGCACTAAGAAGGAATCCAAGTGCTTCTTCTGCAAAAAAAAAAAAAAAAAGATTGCACCAAATTTAAGGCTTGGCTCAAAAAAAAATGTAACCTACTTTTATGTATTTGTTATAAATTTAATATGGTTGATGTAAGTCACAATACTAGGTAGATTGATTCCAGTTCTACATTTCACATTTCGAATTCCTTAAAGGGTATTCAGAACTAGCGGAAACCAGCATGAAGTGAATAAAACATCTATCCGAAAAACAAAATGCGCTCGGGTATGGAAGCTATTGGGACATATAGATTGATTCTCAATAGTGGTTTTGTTTTGAATTTAGAAATGACATTTTATATTCTTAATTTCTCTAGGAATTTAATTTTAATTTCAAGACTTGTACTTTTAGAATACTCCTTTGAATTTTCAAGTTCAATTTTCAATTTACCATATAAATGTAAAATTGTTGGGAGTGATATTTTATTTAATGGTCTCTTTTGAATTAATTTACAATACAATGTCATTTATGATGCGATGCACATTTACGAAAATATGTTGTGAATGAGGATTCCTCTATGTTGTGGCACTAAATATTGTGATATATTTCTAACAATAGAATTAAGCGATTAGTAAAAGATGGAGTACTGATTACTCTAGATTTTACTGATTATGACACTTGTGTGGATTGCATAAAGGTAAAGTAGACTAACAAGTCAAAGAAAGAAGCTAAGAAGAGTACGAAAATATTAGAAATCATAAATACAGATATTTGTAGTCCATATATGGACTCAAATTGTTAGAGATACTTCATTTCTACTTGCTTCGTACTAAGCACAAAGTGTTGGATGCCTTTAAGGTATTTAAAACTAAAGTAGAGAAACAATGCGGTAAGTAAATTAAGATTATGAGATTAGATAGAGGCGAAGAATACCATGATAGATATATTGAAGATGGACAAACACCTAGTCAATTTGCAAATTTCTTAAAGAACATGAGATTATTGCCCAATACACTATGCCTAGTTCTCCAGACTAAAATAGTGTAGCAAAAAGAAAAAACTAAACTTTATTGGATATAGTGTGGAATATGCTTAGCAGCTCTAAACTTCCTAAGTCCTTATGGACTGAGGCTCTTAAAACGATAGTATACATATTAAACCGAGTTCCGACCAAGACTGTCTCAAAAATGCCTTTTGAGTTCTTTAGAGGTTGAAAACTTAGTTTGCGACATGTATGCGTTTGAGAATGCCCATTTGAAGTAAAAATATACAATTCACAGGAAAAAAAGTTAGACCTAAAGACTATAAGTGGGTATTTTGTTAGATATGCCAAAAAGTTCAAGGGATACAGGTTTTACTATTCATCTCACAACATTAGGTTTGTGGAATCGAGAAATGCTAAATTTATTAAGAATGACTTGATCAATGGGAGCAATCAATTTGGAGACCTTGTTCTTGAATATGATTATTCAAATATTCAACATTTCATCTCAAATACTAGATTGACTATTGTTTACAATGCCTATTCAGTTCAATCGGCCATTTAATAATTAATCATTGAAAATCCACAAGTTGCTAACATTGATTTGGTAGAACTAACTGTTAAGTAATTATCAAATACTACTAAACTTCTAGTTGAACAACAAACTCCTCAGGAGAATGTTGATGCGACATTAAGAAGGTCAACTAGAAGTAAGAAATCAACAATCTCTAGTGATTACATTATGTATCTGCAAGAATCTGACTATAATGTTGGAGCTGAAAATGATTCTAAGACATTTTTATAAGGCATGAGTTGTGATAAATACAATTTGTGGTACAATTCCATGAAAGAAGAGATGAGTTTCATGGCATTCTAACGAGATTTGTGATTTAGTTGATTTGCCTAATGGTGCAAAGGGCATTGATTGTAAATGGGCCTTTAAAACTCAGAAGGATTTATTGGGCAATATTGAGAGATACAAAGCCAAACTCATTGCCAAGGGATTCACTCAAAATGAGGGAATAAATTATATAGAGACATTTTCTCATGTATTTAAAAATATTCTCTTTGTATTATTTTGGTATTAGTTGCTTATTTTGATATGGAATTACATCAAATAGATGTGAAAACGGCATTCCTCAATGGAACACTAGAAGAAGTGGTTTACATGAAACAACCAAAATGATTCTTTTCTAGTGCTAGTGAGAATTTTGGTGTGCAAATTTAAGAGGTCTTTATATGGCTTGAAACACGCATCCCATCAAAGGTACTTGAGGTTCCATGAGGTATCTCTTCATTCGGTTTTGTGGAGAAAGTTATGGATCAATGTTTATACCAAAATGTTAGTTGGAGAAAATCTTGTTTCTTTATGCTATATGTGGATGACATTTTATTTACAACTGATGATAAGGGATTGTTACATGAGGTGAAATAATTTCTCTTTAAAAATGTTGACATGAAAGACATGGGTGAGGCATCATATGTCATTGACATTAAGATCTATAGAGAAAAATCTCAAGGGATATTAGGACTATCTCAAAAAACCTATATAAAAAAGGTCTTAGAGAGATTTTGGATGAAAAATTGTTCACAAAGTATAGCACCCATTGTGAAGGGTGATAAGTTTAAATTAAACAATGCCTAAAAAATGACTTTGAAAGGGAGCAAATGAAGAACATTCCATATGCTTCTACTATTGGAAACTTGATATATGCTCAGGTTTGCACTCAATCTGATATTACTTTGTTGTGAGAATGTTGGGAATATACCAAAATAATCCAGGTATAGACCACTAGAGAGCTACAAAGAAGGTGATGAGGTATTTTCAAAGTACAAACGGATGCGTGCTTATGTATAGACGGACAGACAACTTGGGAGTAGTTGGTTACTTTGATTTGGACTTTACTGGCTATGTTGATTTCCGTAAATCAACATTGGAATACAATTTTATGTTTGCTGGCAAAATTGTATTCTTGAGGAGTGCAAAATAGACCTTGTTACCACTTCCCCTATGGAGATAGACTTTGTTTCTTATTTTGAAGCCACCTCACATGATGTGTGGTTAAAAAGTTTCATATTGGGGCTTAAAGTTGTAGATTCCATTTCTAGGCTGTAGAGAATGTTTTGCGATAATTCAGCTGCAGTTTTCCTGGCTAAGAACAAAAAAAGTGATAGTTGAAGCAAGCACATCAACATCAAGTATTTAGCCATCAGAGAACATGTTAAAGAGAAGAAAGTGATCATAGAACACGTAAGCATTGGATTGATGATAATTGATTCTTTAAGCAAAGGCATGTCACAATGAGTTATAAGGATCATGTATTTAGAATGGGCATTAGTCCACTCATATAAATTTTTCTTTATATGAAAGAATTTGTGAACTTTTATTCATTTGCAATGTTTTTCTTAATACAGTTATATACATTTAGTTATTCTAAAATTAAAAAAAAAAACAATTACGTTTGACTTGGACTAAACATAAGGGTTATTCATTAAGTTATTTTATCACATATGGGCTGATGAAATGCATTGTGATATACGTAAGATAATACTTGGTCTAAGAGGACTCATCGCCATGATTCATAAATTTTATTTCAACATGAACTTTATATGGGTTTGGGTTAATATTTCATTTGATAGAATATTGGGATCAAGTGGGAGTATGATCCCAATATTGTATTTCTAAATTAATCCTGTCTATTACCTAATTTATTACTAGCATTTATTACATGATATTTATCCGTTAATATATTACCATAACAGTCTTGATAGAAGATGTCAGTAACATTAAAAATGAAATAAAATGTTAGGTTGTCTAGTCCAAGCCTGATCACAACATAAAACATAACATCACGTTTGAAGGATTTTAGCTAGTGGAACAGGACATACAGATATGGTATTTCCATATTCGCAGATTGATCGTGCTTCATGGATCCAACCAAGGTTTTTGGGTTTTCCGCATTTACAGATTTTCATCAATAGCCCGATCTTTACATTTCCGCAAATCGATCACAAATTTTGTACGAATTTATCCGTGAATGATAAATTGGGATCGTCACTTTTATTTAAATTTAGTCTTACATCAAGGAGAAGATTATGCAGAAGATCAATCAGAGTAATAACATCTTTACTCGGCATCAGGGACGAATGTAAAGCAAGCATGTTGGGGGCATCCGTAACTTTTTCTTAGGCAGCAAACGTATGAAAAAAAGTTCACTTTTTCCTTTCAATTATTAGAATGTCTTCATGTAACAAAGGCACCTTCTTCTCATTAGAGGTGTTAAAATGGGTCACTTGTTTATAACAAAAGATGGTTAAATGGGTTTCACAATTAAAGGTTTAAGATAGGTGGGTCTTAAGTGGGTTTTTAAATGGGTTGGGTTGAAAACTCATTTTCAACAAAAACATTATAATCCCTCCCTTCTCTCTTTAATTTTATAAAAATCAAAATTATAATTTTTTTCTCTTTTCTTTTCTTCCTTTTTTATCTTTTTCTTTTTATCTTTTTTTTTTTCTTTCTTTCTTTCTTTTCTCTCTCTCCTTCCTCCTTCCGGTCGCCGGCACGGCGATGGCCGGCGACCGGCCAGGTGAACCTCGAGCTTGCCGGCGTCGGGCGAGCTCAAGCTCGCTGGATCGGCGAGGTGGAGGCCTCGCCGACGCCCGGCGAGGCTCGAGCCTCGCCGATCCGGCGAGACTCAAGCCCGCCAGCATCGAGCGAGGCTCGAGCCTCGCCGATCTGGCGAGCCTCGAGCTCGCCGGATCGGCGAGGTGGAGGCCTCACGGCGTCGGGCGAGCCTCGAACTCACCGACGCCGGTGAGCTCGAGGCTCGCCCGTGGCCGCCACCGGGCCGTCGTCATGGCCGGCGGCCGCCCAAAGAAGAAGAAGAAGAAGGAGAAGAAAAAGGAGAAAAAGAAAAGAGAAAAAAAAAAGAAAATTATATTTTAAAAATAAATTTAATTAAAAAACTAATTTGAAAAATAATTAAATTTCGATTTTTTTTAAAATAATTATTTTAAAATTTATAAAAATTGTCCATTAAATTTGTATTGTATAAAACTATTTTAGCAATACAATTTAAAAAAAAAATAATATATATAAAAGCTTGGAAGTATTTTAATAATATAATCTTTAAAAAAAACATAGGAATAAGTTTCTCTAAATTTGTTAAATATGAAAACATTTTATTAATATGAGTTGGGTTGGGTCGGGTATGGGTTGGGTTTGGGTTGGGTTGGGTTTGGGTCGAAAAATTTACATTAAGCATAAATGGGTCATAAATGGGTTAATGAGTCAATTTGGGTCGGACCATTAATAACCCGACCCAAACCCGACCCGACCCACCTGTTTAACGGCTCTACTTCTCATAAAAAAAGACGCCTTATTTTATAGTACTAATAACTACTCAGCGAAATATATATTCACATCTCATAAAAATGACAAATTAAACTATTAATGTGAAAGAGAAAAACAAAGAATACCAACATCAATGTTTCTCTAAATCTTTCTAGTTTTGGATCAAAGGGTCATAATCCATCCATTGTCCGACTCAATAAATAACATTCCATCACCTTAGCACCACACTTTACCATAAGCCTATATTGTTGAGCTTGGCCGACAGTTTCTCTAAGTTACTAGTTAAATAAAAATCAGAATTAAAGAATTGCTAATCTGTAGTTTAAACAAATATTAGGAAGATCTACATGTTGAGTCAAAAGAAGAAAAAAAGAGATCTATCCACTTCTAAGCTAACTGGGCCTAGAATTTTGGGGGTTTTTACATTAAACAGCCCAAAGGAAAGAAAAGTTTATGAGCCCTTTCCTTTGTTTTCCAATATCTAATGACGATTCTTCCTTTTGTTAGTGTAACTTTTGTCTCAAACAATGTTGAATTTGTCTATGGCAACCATGACACCCATGAAGATCTGTTGGATATTTCAATAATATTTTGAAATATTTACAATAATAACTTCGAATAATAGTTATGACCGCATTGAATACCATCATTATTTTCAATAGTCACATAACAGTCATACAATGACTTTTCAATCGCTTTGTAACGTTTAATTTATTTCTCAAATAATCCTTCATTATTTTACAACGGCTCTTTTAATGGCTCTATTTTTTTTAAATATAAAATCTCATAAGGCAATCTTAAAAATGTACACTGAATGAAACAGAGAATATTCTTTCTTTTGAAATCTTTTCTTTCCTTTTCCTTGCTGGGTTATACACAACGTTGTTTCTGTTCCTTCTAATATTCAATGCGAAATATAGAAAAATGTCTGTTGTATCTTGGGAGAATAGTTGTCAGAAGCCTATCGCACCGAGTTTCGCACTCCGAGGGGCGGAATTATCCTTAAGGACAGTGCTTACGCTTGCACGCCTCAGACAAATTTATTTATTCTCATCAGTTTTTTCCTACAATCTTAAGGATAAGTCCCATGGAGCATCAAGTTGATACTACTACTGATGCCTCAATCTCCACTAGTCCAGTTGCACTACCACCACTACCACATATGTCCTATGCCAAACCATTCCCCAACATATCGAATATCAAAGTTTTCAATGGCAACAATTTCATAAGGTGGCAAGAAAGGGTTTTCTCTATCCTAGATGTGCACGGTGTGGCTTTTGCACTTATGGAAGCCGAACCAACTAATAACAAGCTTCAAGATCAATGGATACACGCTAATAAGGTATGTAGGCACACAATTATTAGTACTCTTTCTAATGAATTGTTTGATGTCTACTGTCCGTACAAGGAAGCAAAACAAATATGGACTCCATGACTGCAAAGTACACTGCCGAAGATGTGGGCCGACAAAAATTTGTAATAAGAAATTATTATCGATGGGAAATGTCCGATGATAAGGAGATTAAGACACAAATCAATGAATATCAAAAGCTAGTGGAGGATTTGAAAGCAGAAAACATCAATTTACAAGATAAATTTCTTGCGGGCCTGCTGATTGAAAAGTTGCCTGAGTCTTGGAATAATTACAAACAACAACTCAAGCACAAGGACAAGCAATTGTCACTAGCCAATCTGATCATGCATATTATCATTGAGGATACAACTCGTAAGGAGATCAAAGCTGCCAAAGCTAAAGAAATTGCTACTAGGGAAAATTTGGTGCAAGGAAAATGTCAACATCGCCAAAACAGGTATTGGAACAAAAAACCTAATCACAAACCCAAGGTTGCTCACCCCACCTTCAAAAAGAAAGGCTCTTGCTTTGTTTGTGGAAAACTAGGTCATCATGCAGGGCACTACAAAAAGAGAATAATGGGAAATGACAATCCTACTAAACCAAAAGTCAATTTAGTTAAAGCAGATAACTCTAATAATATAATTGTTGCGGTTATTTCTCAGGCCAACATTGTGGCCAATGTGAAAGAGTGGATGGTAGATTCAGGTGCTATCAGGTATATTTGTGCAAACAAAAATGCTTTTCCTCCTACACACTAGTAGAGGAAGGAGAAGAAATTATTTATCTTAGTGATTCAAGAACAACTCAAGTTCTTGGGAAATGAAACGTTCTTCTCAAGCTCACATCTGGCAAAACATGTCCCTAATATAAGGGGCAAACCTGGTCTTAGTAGCATTTTTAGGAAAGGTTGGGGTGAAGGTGTCATTTGAATTTGATAAGAATGTAATGACAAAAAAGAAACATCTGTGTGGGAAAGGGTTATTGTAATCAATGACTTTTTGTTCTTAACGTTTCTAATGTTATCAATGAAAATGCTACTGCTTTCGCTTACTTGGTTGAATCTGTTAATTTATGGCATGGTAAATTAGGTCATGTTAGTATTTCTTATATTAAGAAAATGCAAAAACAAGGTTTAATTTCTGGAATTAAAAACCCATGTTTTAATAAATGTATAATATGTGCCAAAACAAAATTAACAAAAAAGCCTTGTATTTATATATATAGAGAATCTGATTTGTTGAGTTTAATTCATACTTATCTAGGAGATTTAAAACAAACTATGACTAGAGGAGGTAAAAAATATTGTGTGACCTTCATTGATGATTATTCTAGATTTACTAAAGTTTATTTGCTTAGGCATAAAGATGAAGCTTTTGATATGTTCATTTTGTATAAAGCCGAGGTAGAAAACCAATTGAATAAAAGGATAAAAAGAATTAGATCGGATAAAGATGGAGAATATGTATTGCTTAATGAATTTTGTGAAAAGAAAGGAATAATTCATGAAACTAAGCCTCCTTATTCCCCTTAATCTAATGGCATAGCTGAAAGAAAAAATAGAACTTTAAAAGAGATGATAAATTCTATGCTTGTTAGTTCTAATGCTTTAAATAATTTATGGGGTGAAGCTATTTTATCTGCATGCCACATCCACAACAAAATACCTCATAAGAAAACAGGTAAAATACCCTATGAATTTTGGAAAGGTTATCGTCCTAATTTAAAATATTTAAAAGTGTGGGAGTGTCTTGCTAAGGTTATGCTTCCTAATTCTAAGAAAAGGAAAATAGGCTCTAAATCATCTAAATGCATGTTTATTGGTTATGCTGACATAGTGTTGCATATAGATTTCTTGTATTAAAAAGTGATGTGCTCGATAATAATACTATAGTTGAGACAAAAAATGCAAAAAAAAAAAAAATAGCATAATTTTCCATTAAATATTGATAATATTTCTCCTACACCTCTTCATAAAAACGTTTTCGAAAATTCAAATGATGAATCGAGAAGGAGCAAAAAAATAAGGAAAGAAACTTCTTTTGGGAATGATTTTTATACATATCTTATTGATAATGATCCTTTGACTTATTCTTAAGCAATATTTTCCTTAGAAAGCAATTTTTGGAAAGAAATTATAAAAATCGAGATTGATTCTATCTTACAAGATCAAACTTGGAAATTAGTTGATTTACCACCCGGTGCAAAATCGATCGGTTGTAAATGGATTTAAAAAATATATATATAATCCTGATGATTCTATTGATAAATATAAAGCAAGATTAGTTTCAAAAGATTTTACTCAAAAACAAAATGTTGATTATTTTGACACTTTTGCTCCAGTTACAAGTATTTCATCAATTCGTGTTTTAATTGCTTTGACTTCTATTTACAAACTTATTGTTCACCAAATAAATGTTAAAACAGCTTTTTTAAATTGTGATTTGGAAGATGAAATTTACATGGTGCAACCTGAGGGCTATATTTTTCTTGGCCAAGAAAACAAAGTTTGTAAACTTGTTAAATCCTTATCCGATTTAGAGCAAGCACCAAAGCAATGGTATATGAAATTTAATGATGTTCTAGTTAGTAATGGATTTTTCTCTATTAGAGTAGATAAATGTGTATACACAAAAATTATTGATGGTGAATCTATAACTATTAGCTTATATATTGATGACATGCTTATTTTTGGTACATGTATTGATGTAATGAATGAAACAAAATGTTTTTTGACTTCTAAATTCGATATGAAGGACATGGGGGAAGCTAATATTATTTTGGGTGTTAAAATCATAAAGAGTGATAGTGGTCTAATGCTTACTCAAGCGCATTATGTGGAGAGGCTACTTAAAAAATATGATCACTTTGATGTCAAACCTGTGAATACTCCTTATAATTCTAATATCTAATTAGTGAAAAATAAAAGAGATGGTGTGGCTTAGTCTAAGTATGCTCAAATTATTAGGAGTTTGATGCATTTGATGAATTTTACTCGACCTGATATAGCTTATGCTATATGTAGACTGAGTAGATATACACAAAATCTCAATGATGATCATTGGACTGCTTTGAGCAGATTAATGAAATATTTGAGAGAAATCATGAATTATGGTATTTTATATAGTGGATTTCCCACTGTATTAGAATGATACAGTGATGCTAATTGGATTTCGGATTAAGATGAGACAAAATCCACTAGTGAATATGTGTTTACCTTTGGTGGAGGTGTTGTAACTTGGAAGTCAGCCAAACAAACAATAATAATTGCTAAATCCACCATGGAGTCAAAGTTTGTGGTTCTAGAATTGGCTGGCAATGAGGCTGAGTGGTTAAAGAATCTCTTAGCAGATATTCTTTTGGGAATGAAACCGACACATTCTATGTCTATGCACTGTGATTGCCAAGCGGCAATAGCCATTGCAAAGAATAAAAATTTCGATGGTAAAAATAGACACATCCGATTGAGACATGATGTAGTAAAGCAGCTGCTTAAAGATGGAATTATATCCATCGATTTTGTAAAGTCAAAAGTGAATTTGGCCGATCCTCTAACTAAACCTGTGGGAAGAAAATTAATTTATGACACATTGAGGGGAATGGGACTTAAGCCAATTGAGGAAAAGTAATAGTGATGGTAACCCAACCTATGTGATTGGCGATTCCATGAATTATGTTCATATAGGTAATAACAAGTCAATTGTTGTTCTAGTGATACACCATTAAAAATTATTGTCCATCCTAAGATGAGAATGGTGCAAAATTGCAAGGAATAAAGAGGTTGAGCTAAGCTCTTAATGAAATTCCATAGTCATTATTGGTGGTGTATTAAGCTGTAGAATACATTTGATGGAATCACTTATACAAGTGCGGAGTGGGGCTACTCCTATGAGAATTTTTGGCGAAAATCTCTAAAACACTTATGAATAAACCAAGCACGCGCATGGTCTATTAGCGCAAAATTGTGTTGAACAACAAAGTTTGTGGGAGTGCAATGTAATTGATGAAAATTATAATTCACAAAAGAAATTTTTGGTTCATAGAAATTTCAAATTTCACCAATAATTTCGTAAATTATATTTCATTTTTTCTAGGGCCGGTTCATAGCCTAACAAGCACCAGTTTCGATGCATTACACTCCAATAACC
This sequence comes from Eucalyptus sideroxylon, assembly GCA_014182405.2. Classification (NCBI taxonomy): domain Eukaryota; kingdom Viridiplantae; phylum Streptophyta; class Magnoliopsida; order Myrtales; family Myrtaceae; genus Eucalyptus; species Eucalyptus sideroxylon. The sequence continues at coordinate 11,759,581 of CM024548.2, read as the reverse complement.
CAGCATCATATTAATTTTTTATTTTCAAAATCTTTTGAAATATGTGGGGGATTATTGGATATTTCAATAATATCTTGAAATATTTACAATAATAACTTCGATAATAGTTATGACTGCATTGAAGAACATCATTACTTTCAATGGTCACATAACGGTTTTTTAACGGTTATACAACGGCTTTTCAATCGCTTTGTAACGTTTAATTTATTTTTCAAATAAATCCTTCATTATTTTATAATGGCTCTTTTAACGGCTCTATTTTTTCTAAATATAAAATCTCATAAGACAATCTTAAAATATACATTAAATGAAATAGAGAATATTCTTTCTTTTGGAATCTTTCATTTCATTTTCCTTGCTGGGTTATACACAACGTTGTTTTTGTTCCTTCTAATATTCAGTGCGGAATATAGAAGAAGGTCTATTGTATCTTGGAAGGATAGCCGTCAAAAGCCTATCAATGAGTTTTGCACTCTAAGGGGAAAAATTATCCTTAAGGACAGTACTTACGCTTGCACAATTCAAACAAATTTATTTGTTCTCATCAGTTTTTTCCTACAAGATCTGTCAAGATGATTGCAAGACATGGTCTTACATATCTTACATATCTTGCCATTTTTTATGTATGAATATGATTAAGCTTGTATTGAAGGATCTTGACTCGATTAAGCCTAACAAATAAGACAATGCGCAATCATAACCGCACAGAAAAATTACACGGTTGGTCCTGGATCTTGTGCTGTTTTTTTCAAGGTAGTTCTCAAACCTGTAATTTGTTCAATCAAGTCATTAAGTACGTGGACTTGTCAAGTTTCTCAAACCTTTAATTTGCCGAAAGTATGATGGGGAAAAAACCCTTTTCATTGTATAGAATCAATTTGCACACACCAAACTTTAAATTTTTTTCCCTAAATGCTCCTCTCTCTTCAAGACAATTATTACTGAATCACCTACCACTCATTCGCCCGTATTCTACTCTCATAATTTCTCTCGAAGGAACCCCTGGAGATTGTTGAAGTAGCAAAGTATTCTCGTTTTCCTCACTTGACTTTGAACCATCATATTTGCGCATTGTTTCAGGCCATCTCCATTAAATCAGAATTTTATGCTCTTGCGGTCAGTCGAGGTCTAGGGGATAAGGAGACTATCACATCTGGAGTGTGATTAATCGGATATATATTGGCACCAAACATCTCGAGAACATATATATATATTTTTAAAGGAGCCTTTTACCGGTCGAAAACAGCTCATTTAATTTGCATGCTCTGAGCTTGAAAAATCTAGCTCTTTACATGGTTTCGGAAGAAAACGATTTGCTTTACAAAATCCTTTTCATTGGGAAACAAGTCCACATTAAACCAGCTTCTGGTACTCCCCTATGCGTTTGGTCCACTTGAATCGCAAGAATTCATGAAGTCTAGTTTAAAAGCAAATTAAGGCTAGGATATGTGAAGATTAATTTATAAAATTCGTATAAATAATGATATGATTGATTAATATTTTATTTTTAAATTTGACCCACCTTGGAAAAAATAATGTTCATGTCCTCTAACTCCCATTATTGTGCTAACATCATAGCAGCATATGAAAATCTATACCTAGCCTCCCTATTATTGCTCAGGGTTTCCTTTAGTGAAGTTTCAAATGGAAGCGCATGTCATAATGACATCACTACGCTTTGCTTCTTTTTCTTGTTCTTGTTTTTCTTCTTTTTCTTTTGGACAAAACTTCAGTGGAATTTGCGGGTCACTCCTTGATCGCATGATATTTCTTTTTCGTTACAAGGGAGGATGTGGTCGAGCTAAAATGACCGCTGAGCTGACTAGTGACCTTTCTCTTTTCCTCTTCTTTTTCGTATGCGCCATCATTAGGATGACCATTTTTCCATGTGCCAAGATTCCAATGTCCAAATCCCACTTCTCATGGACCGCTTTTGCTCAATTGCCCCCATTTAAGTGACCCAATATCTGAGCCCAATATCTTTTCGTCAGTAAGGAGAAAAACGTTTGAAAAATCAACTACCAAGTCACCATGTTCTTCCACACAACGAGCTCCACATGGGTATGTGAAAGCATATAGCACCATGAGAGAACCAGAAGATTTTCTTTTTCCTTCTTGGAGTTTGCAGGCGTGCATTGTTGATGAGCGTGAAACATGATTGCTAAAGTGAAATAATTGCTTCTTTTGAAAAAAAAAAAAAAAGATTGGGGACCATAATCCTGCAATTCAGGTATGTAGGAGTAGATAGTCATGAGCAAAATCATTAGACACTTGCATGAATGTCTCTAAGCTGTTGTCATACGCATCTTGAGGTTTGAAAGTGGATTTGACTTATGAGTAACATCATGGATCTCTCCCGTCTAGTGTAGCATAAACTCTTTCACCGAAACCACTGACATAACATATCCCCGTATTCAATTGTGGCCTCATCCATTTTCGTCCCCTCACCATTGCATACTTACCAAGAACCACACAACATTCGACACCTCTCGCCCTAGTAATCACGCCTCACACTTAATGAATTGAATATGTGCCTATTTCGTCCATGAACCACCGCACATCCATTGAAGGAGGGGGTCTTGCTCTCCTTTACATTGACCTGTGTGAAAGCTAGTATGAGCACGTAAAGGGGGGTGAATAGGTGTGAAAATAAATTCCCCTCTGTGAAGTGTGCAATTTAAATCAGTAATAGATTATGAAAAGGAAATTAGATTCTTGTAAACAAATCGAGTTACGATTAAAGTAAAAGAGCGTAGGGAAGAGAATATGAACACAGAGTTTATAGTGGTTCGGCTTAATCCAAGCCTACGTCCACTCTTCCGCACTGACAGCCCACCGGCTGGATTTCACTATGAACAAAATAGTTGTTACAATAAAACTCTTCCTTGATTCCATAATGTAGAGACTCTACTACACTTCCTCAAGGTCTCTCAAAGATGTAGACTCTCTTTTGCGTACAAGATTTTGTTCAACAGTTTAATTGACTAAGAATAAGGAGCTTCAGACTTTGGAATTCTTTTATCATGCACTACCTCGAACAACTAGAACGTCTTCCTTATATACTCATTTATGCCATCACACCCGTTGATACTTACCAAATGAATTCTTCCAATCTACCCATTGGACAGAATCAATTAGGAAGATCTTCGAGCTATTTAAGAAACATGACGATAGCCCATCAATCATGCTTGCCCATATAATTAGGATCTAAGTTTCCATAAGTAAAACCTTCCAAGTATACTTCGCTAATCAATGTATCCAAAATCCCTGAATCAATCTTGATTGAATTATGGATTCCGACATGCTATATCCAGCCAAGAAATCTTCTTTAGACAATAGAATCAAATCCTTAAATCAAAACTTCGTTTCAGATAAGCCTTCTTCAACGGTCTAGAAACTGTCAATGAGAATAGACTTTAAGTCTTGAGTCTAACATTCCGAAGGTCTTCAGACTTTGATGGAAGAGACTACAAGCCTTCAGACTAGACTGATGGAAACGTTTTGTCAACTTCAAAACACTCAAGGAAGTTTTCTCCAACAATCTCCCCATTTTTTATGGTGAAAAAACTTTCTTGTAGATTTGGATAACTTTGACCTGCAAAACATTACTCAAGCAAACATGGATATTTTACAAAGATAAATGGCTTGATAAAGATAACATTTAGAATATGCATCCACAGAAAGTAGGTTAGTTCTGTAAATGAGCAAAGCCATGAGATATCAATAGTACTTAAGATAAACAACCGTTCAAACAGTCAAATCCAAATCTAGTCCAAATCCAAACAGCCAAACACAAAAGTCAAGTTAATCAAACATAACCGACACAAAAGTTCAAAGAGTCAAGAGTTTAAAATCAAACTGCACCATATCTCTCCCCCTTTTTGTCATCATTAAAAAGGTAGAGATGAAAAGAGAATGGAATTAAGATTGCTTGGGAACACGAACAAGCTGAAAATCTCCCATTGACTAAACAATCCCTTCCAGCTTTTTCAAATCCTCCTTTAGTTACGCCATATCTTCACCCTTGGCATTTGCTTGAACTTGAAGAACAAGGGCCTGAATTTGATTATGCAAAGAAACTGAAGAGGTTTGACCTGCATTTTGCAAGTTCTGTACTTCGCATCCCAAAGCATATATTTGACTGCGCATTTCCAAAATAACATCAAGTATTTTGCGAAAGTCTGCCGAATTATCAGTCTGAGCACTTGCTTCTGCACGATCAGACGGTGTATAGGCAGATTATGGCAAATCAACATGGTCACGCAAATTGGGCGATGAAACCTCATGTCCCTCTTCAGGAAATTGAGAGGCATAGATGTCCTCTGGATCTGTTGGAGAACGGCTTACTCCTTCACTGGTGGCAGGGAATGAGGACGTTCCTCTTTTCTCAGGATCTCCCCCTGTTTCCATGCCTTCAAGTGGAGAAAAGTGTTCATCATGCTCTGCTTCTGTTTGATCTCTTCTCTCCTCTTCTTCTTCTTCCTCATTTCTTTCCTCCTCTACATCTCTCTCCGCTGCTTCTCTCTCTAAATCTTCTCTCTCTCCAGTCCTCTATTTTGTCTCGTCCTTGTTTTTTCTTATCTCTCCGTTGTTTCTGGTACAGAATGACTCAAGTTCTTCAATGCCATTGCAGAAATGGTGATATCATCCTCAATGATAAAAGCTCTTCTTTTTTTGGATGGAGCAACCATGGGCTCCTTCCCTTTTCACTTTGCCGCCGAAGAGACTGAATGAGTCTTAACAGGGGTTTTCACTTTGAACTGCTCCAACGCCTTATTGAGTTCCTTCAACCGCATCTTAGAGACCATTTTCAGTCCCACCACCATTTGATCGCATGATCGAACACAAAGAATCTGGGGAGGCTGAACGTTTAGATGTCTGAATAACTTGGTCACAAGAGCTACGTACAGAAGTTGACCCTTGTCCTTCACCATTGTTCTATACATATGGAACATAATAGTGTGTAGAAGAGAGAACTTTTTCCCAGCATTGATGGCATACATCAACTTTGCTTCCGAGTTTGAAACGGTTGGTCTTTGAGCTGGATTTTGGTCTAAGGCAGTTAATCACAATCTTGTGAAGCAAAATGTTGGTATCTCCATCTCTTGAACAAGCTCAATCGTTGCACGAGTAACATACACACTGATAGGTTGATATCTCCATCTCTCAACCCCAATCACATCAGCCAAAGTATTCATGTCAACCACATAATCTTGATCTCGAACACTAAAAGAAAATCTATTCGCACCCAAGAAACTGAGATTCGAATAGAAATAAGCAATAAGTTCAGCATGAGCTTCTGTAGATTCAGAACAAAACTGTTTGAGTTGAAAAAGACTGAATTTTTCCCGCAGATTGACATTCACAGAGTCAAGAAAATCAAAGTCCACATTTCTAGGGTTTATCACCACACGCTTCAGGAACTTAGAGTACAGTTACTTGTGTTCCTCCTATCGAAACAAATCCGTCTTTTTGCTTCGGATTTTTGCTGCAATACCCATTCTAGGTTTAAACTAACTATACATCATATCATCATCATTCCCATCTGGTTGATTATCCCTCCAACACGTGAATCACTTGGGATATTCGCCAAAGCTTCTTCCACCGACCCCACAGGGGCAATTCCCAGTCGTTCTATCATGCGTAAAAAGAAAGTTTCATTTCTATACCCTTTGTCTTTAAGAAATTCATCAATGTAGTTCAATGGAGTACCACTCCTCTTTAAAGCACGATAAAACTTATAGGTAAAAGCGGGCTTATGAGTTCTTACGGGTTCTGCATCTTCAATAATTTCTTCCTCTTCTCGATGTGCAACTTCCTGAGGTCTAGATGGAAGAGATGGACGCTGCTGAGAATGTTGTAGGCTCTGCTACTATCTAGGAGATTCTTCTTCCTCAATAAGATCAAAGTGCGTAGGCCCCTTACGCATTTTCTGTGGTCCCCTATTTGCGATTCTCGAAGACTTTCTTTGAGACAACATCTTTCACAGTCTTTGAGAGATTCCAAGCTTGTTTTCCCAAGAAAGATGAAAAAATTTTGAGGATTAAACAAAAGAAGAAGACAGAAGTGGAAAATCGGTGCTCTCTTAGGGTTTTTGTGAGTAAAACAAAAAAGAACTGACAGTATATAAAGCAGTCAAAGCAAGGCATACGAAACGCCGTAAAAGGAAATATAAAAATGCCTTTTAACATAACTGCCTTTTCAAAAATTAGATAACTGTCATTTTAAAAATAACTTCTTTTTCAAAAATGAATAATTGCACTAATCATGAAAATTGGGAAAATAATACCAATTCATTTTGGATAGATAATCGTACCTTTTCAAGATGTGATCCAAGAGATAAGTTTTTAGAATAACTTATAGTCGTAGATCTTGATTGTCTGAGTCTGAGTGCCTTTAGAATTTCAGTCCTTAGTTTGAACTTCTTTAGACTTTAAGATACTGAGTCTGGAATGAATAACTTCAAATTGATTTTTCTCGAAAGGCTTTGTAAATATATCCGCCAGTCGATTCTTTGAATCAATAAACTGAATCGAAACTTCTTCATTTTGAACATGATCTCTAATGAAATGATGTCGAATCTCTATATGTTTTGCTCTTGAGTGAAGAATCAGATTCTTGATGAGATTGATTGCTCTGGTATTGCCGCATTTGATTTCGGTGCATGAATCTTCAATTCCAAAGTCTCTAACTGTTATTTTATCAACAAAATTTGTGAACAACAACTTTAAAGAGCTACATACTCTGCTTCTGCTATAGAAAGAGCTACTATACTTGGCTTTCTTGAAAACCAAGATAATGTCCTGCTTCCAAGTAGTTGACAGGTGCTCGAGGTGCTCTTTTTATCAACTCTACATCTGACTAGGTTTGCGTCTGAGTATCCAAGAAGAGTAAAATCTCCTTCTTTAGGATACCAGAGACCCAAATTTGAAGTTGAGGCAATGTATTTGTTAACATGCTTTGCAGCACTTAAATGAGATTCTTTAGGGTCTGATTGAAATATGGCACAAATACAAAAACTGAATAAAATGTCAGGTCTAGAAGCAGTTAGATAAAGAAGTGAACCAATGATACTCTTTTATAGCTTCTGGTCAACTTTCTTTCCTCCTTCATCTTTGTCTATCTTCAATGAACTTGACATTGATATATAAGTCTTTTTGCAATTTTCAAGACTAAACATTTTGACAAGTTCTTTGGCATACTTTTCTTGATGAATAAAGATTCCCTCCTTTAGTTGTTTCACTTGAAGCCCAAGAAAGAAGGTTAGTTCACCCATCATGCTCATTTCAAACTCATCCTGCATAGATTTAGATAATTTATTGTACAGACTTTCATTAGAAGATCCAAAAATAACATCATCAACATAAATTTGAACAAGTGGAAAACTTTTGATAAACAATGTAGTATGTACTTTTTTTTTTGGTAAAGGGTAAATATATATTAACTTTTGAACCAAGGAGCTACACAAATGTACAGCAAAATACCCTAGCACCAAGGCTTACACTGAGAAGACAACCAGTCAAGAGAGTGGAAGAATGTCAGGGAAGGGGGGAAGGAGCTGTAGAAAGAGGAACGAAAGAACAGCAGCTAGAACTAGGCTAAACAGCAGCCAAAAAAGAAGAGAAGGGGAAAGACGAAGGCACCCGCACAGGGGAGAAGGAATACAACCAGAAAACTGAAAAATAGTGAGCTAGGGACACAATGGAAGCATCCAAAACTGAAGAGACCGGACACCGCATCACGCAAGGGGAATATCTTGGAAGCACCAGAGATAGCCAGCAACCAGTGTCGAGCAAAAAGTGAACAGACAACGAACGGGAACCCTCCAGGGGAAAAGTGGAGAAGGAGGGAGGGTGTTCTAGAAAACATGCCAAGATGAACTGCAAAGAAAACCAACCAGAATCTTAGAGGCACTAACCAGTAAAAGGTAATGCCTTAGTCAAAGATCGAGAGATGGATACCCCAACTGAGTTGTAGTCTTCTATTATGGGTCGTATCCGAGACCTTCGAAAAGGTAAATGCTATATCCTTGATAGCCTTGCGAAGATGTTCCTTTAAAACTGGGAGGAATAAGGTTTGGTTGTGGAAGATGATGTTATTCCTCTCCTTCCAAATAAGGTAGCATAAGGCGGCAAAGCCAAATTGAGCCACCGATTGATAGAAGCTAATGTCAGAGAGATACTTGATAACCCAATCTAAGTTATCCTTCCACGTAGAATTCCGCCATAGTAGATTACATTTATTCGCCCAAAACGCACCAAGTCTACCCGTAACCGAACATCCAAAGAATAAATGATCAACAAAGTCGAGTCTAGAGGAACAGAACACACAGGAGGAAATTGGAATTCTCCCATAAGCAAACAGAATTGCCTAGCTCGGTAATCGGTTGCGAGTGATAAACCATAAGTGGGTTTGATAACGGGGGAGGAGGGGAGGGAGGGAGAAGAATTCCAAATGAATCTCAACCAAGGCACAAGCTGGCCCCTCGCCCTTAGAAGCGTCCAAGTAGAAGCCGTTGTAAACACCCCTGAAGAATGGCCCAGCCATAGGAGTCGGTCATCATTGTCGTTGAGGTTTTGGAGATGATCATCCCAACCCATAATGGTTGCTGAGACTGCAGAGGGAAAGGGGAGGGCAGTAATATCAGCAGCAACAAAAGCAAGCCGAGGGATGCCAGAACAATATATGTTCCAATCTGTGAAAAGCTTATAGAGTGGCCCCCTGTGATGCCAATGATCGAACCAAAAGGATGTAGATAATTCATTGTCTTTGCGTCACATAAATTGATGCTGAATTAAGTCTCGAAGGCCTAGCAGTTTTTCCAAGACCAAGAGCATATAGTAGGCCTAGGAACGACCCAAAAATTCTTATGCTTGATGCAGTTGGAATGGATCCATTTGCACCAAAGTGATTCTTTATCAATAAAGAGGAGCCACAAGTGTTTAATTATTGAAGCGATATTACTAACCCGAATGGATCAGATGCTCAAGCCACCTTCCTCCTTGGGTAGGTAGACTTCATCCCATCCGACCTTCACCCCTCCTAAACCAAGGGTTGATCCCTTCCAAAGGAATTGGCGAAAGATTTTCTCAATTTGTCTTGTGACCGAGGAGAGGAGGATGAAAACACTAGACCAATAGACCTGAATCGAGTGCAAGACCGATCTGATCAGTTGCAGTCTACCAACCAAGGAGAGGAACCGATTCGCCCAGGATTGGACTCTAGAGGTTATAGCATTCACCAAAGATATACAATCCAATTTGCCAAGTCTAGATGAAACAATAGGTACACCAAGGTACCTAAAAGGGAGCGAACTCAATTGAAAGCCAAAGGTAATGACCATGGAATCTTTTAGAGCTTAAGAGCCACCCGAGAGAAAGATTTTGCTTTTGTTGAAGTTGGGGTCCAGCCCAGACCAGCTAGCAAAAGATTGCATCACATCCAATAGTAGGCACAGAGAAGACATATTACCTTCGGAGAACAATAATATATCGTCTGCAAAGAAAATGTGGGAGAGCTAGTCGCCTTGCATCTCCAAAAGAATTCAAAGCCCACCTTGGAAGTTTGGGTATTGAGGATTCCAGTAAAAACTTTCATAACAAAAGTGAAGAGATACGGGGACATAGGGTCGCCCTGTCGGATTCCTCTCCCACTCGAGAAAAAACCATGCAATTTATCATTAAGGGAAATAGAAAACTTAGGCGATTGAATGCAGGCTATTATGCGGTTGATAAAAACAGCAAAGAATCCAAAAGCCATCAAGGTAAGCCGGAATCATAGGCTTTGCAAAAATCAACCTTGATAATACATTTGGGTCGATAAGGATTGTGGTGAAAATCACTAAATAATTCCTGGGTCAGCATAATGTTATCCCTTATACGTCTCCCTTTCACAAAAGCATTCTGAGGAAGACTAACTATGGAGGGGAGCACAACAACTAACCTATTAACAATAACTTTTGTGATACACTAGTATAGAGTGTTGTGACACGCTATAGGCCAAAAGTCATTAACCGTCGACGGATTAGGGACCTTCAGGATTACAGTCAGGATAGCAGCATTGCTCTCCTTCAGAAGCTGACCATTAATAAAGAAGTCTCGAATTGCCAGTAGGACCGATGATCCAATAATCTCCCACGCCCACTTGAAGAATTCAACATTAAAGCCATCTGGGCTAGGGGATTTACCAGAAGCAAGGGAGAACAAAGTAGACCGAATTTTCTCATCCGAAACAGGGCGAGACAACTCCTGGATCTGTATATCATTGAGAGTGTGAATCAAATTCTCCTCGATCTCGACAACCAAGGGCACCGAGGATGGTGGGGAGGCTGCCAAGAGATCCTGGAAATGAGAGAGAAAGAGCTGTTGTACCTCAAGTGAGCGAGAGACCAACCGGTCTCCATCACAGATTGAAATGATTCTATTTCGCAGGTGGGATCGTTTGATAGAGTGGTGGAAAAATTTTGTGTTTAGATCCCCTTCCTTAAGCCACCTCACTCTCGACTTTTGCCTATAAAACGATTCCTCTTGGAGGTGAAGGTTAGAAAATACCCGTAATCGCTCATGCTCTATATCCGCCAGGACCTGGTTAAACGGATCAAGTTGAATGGCTTCCTAGGCCAAAGAGAGCTGAGCTCTAGCTTCATTAGTTCTCGTAGATATATCCGCATAGGCCATTCTATTAAGACGCTTGAGCCTACATTTGAGTGCACGAAGCTTGCAGCACAAGGAATACATAGACGTATTGGGAAACTTAGAATTCCAAACCTGTGAGACCATGTCAAAGAAGGAGGGATGACTTATCCAAAAGTTGAAGAACTTGAAAGGCTTGCAGGTATTAGGAACAGGCATGATTCTCACAACCATTGGGTAATGATCCGACACCCCCTGGGCCAAAAAGGATGCTTTCGAGAACGAAAACATCGAATTCCAGGCTGAGTTGATCAAAACTTTGTCAATTTTCCTAAGCCTGCGGGTCGATCCCGAAGAGGTTGTCCACGTGAATCTATTTCCCACATATCTTAGATCATCCAACCCAGCTTCAGCAAGACACTCTCCAAAATCATTAAACGAGGGGATCCAATAGTTAGAAGAATCGACTCTATCTGAAGCATCCCGAATTGCATTGAAATCTCCAGCAATAATCCACAGCGAATCCGAGAGCAATAGACTAAGATGCATAAGCTCATTCCAGAGGGGTTTTCTCAAAACGAATGAATGCTCCGCATATATAACAAATAGATTGAAAGAACTGCCGCTATCGAGACAAAGCAACCGACTATGAATAGCTTGAGCCGAACAATCAGAGATATCAAAATAGGCATTAATGGGATTCCAACCCACTCATATTCTCCCCTTATGCGAATGGATGTAGTTGGAACACCACCGCCAACCCGGAATAAGGGCTACAGAAACAATAGAAAACGCAGCATGAGAGATTTTGGTATCCAAAATGCCCACACAACTAAGGTTGTTGGTCCTCACAAAATGCCTAATTTCAGCTTGCTTAAGGAGGAGACCGAGACCCCTTATATTCCAAACTCTAAAAAACATAAGAAACAAAAAATAGGAGGGGTTACCTCTTCCTTCCTCCTCGTTTTCTAACCGTGGAGGGCACCGGATTTAGGCTAGGTGGTATATTCACATTAGCATATGCATATCAAAGAGGTCCTTTCAAGTGAGCAGGAGCATCTACCACAGGATCAAGGAGAGGTGGAGGAGGGATAGTCTCCTCCGGGATAGATGAGGCTACCACATGAGGTGAATTCGAGTCACTCCTACCCGAAGCAATTTCATCCACCACTTCTTCATCTAAGGATGATGAATTCGAAGAGGATTTCCTTGAATCTTGAACTTGAATTGCCAGAGGAGGGGCCAAAGGGATATCATGTATTAATTCGAAAGACGGAGGGGGAAGATCTACCTCATTCATAGGTACCTGATTTACCATTTCGAGCTCCATCTGCTGAGTTGCAGAATCTTTATCACCTTCTGACTAAGGGGGAGCCATAGTGCGAGGTGAGGGGGGGTTCTCTGGTTGAATCAGGGGTCTGTTGTTACGCTTTCCCCGCACTTCCCTCAATTCATTAGTCGAATGGACCGAGCTTGGATTAGCAGCTACAAGGCTAGATTTAGACTTAAGGTCACCAGGAGCAGCACATCAGTGACCAAAAGTGCAGCAGGAGGAGCAAATAGTTGGCACCCATTCATAATGAACATCCACAGAACAATTTTCACCATCAAAGGAAAACTTAATGAATTCAAGAAACAAGCTCGATGCATCAATCTCCACCCAAATACGGGCAAAGGCAACCACAGTCATCTATTCTGTTCTGCTGTCAACAAATAACGGCTTACCAACGGCACTAGCAAGAGTGCTCAAGCCAGGTGCAAACCAACATACAACCGGAACATTTCTTAAACTGATCCATATAGGCACAGAGTTATGACAATCCTTCTTGAGCTCCATCTTAGGATGCCATTGATGGAGAATAAGCGAGATTTTTGCTACCATAATCAGCCCACCTTCGAGAATTTTCCTCTTGAACTCCTCATTCGAAATACGCAGGTAATAGATTCATTCGATTCATTCCCAACAATGGTGTTACTCTTCGGATCCTTGTCCAATAGTGGGGTGGATACTTCGCCAATAATAGAAGATAGAGGGGCGAAGCCTAAGCGAGACCGAGCTTTCCTTGCTCTGCTTCGCCCTCTGCTTCGGGAGCAACCCCAAGCACCCCTAACAACCGAGGAAAATCGAGCAGGGGATGGATGAGGGGGAGGGGGGATAGAAGCATCATTCGGGTCCGAAATAGGGCCCTTGCCGAGAATGCTCGCATGAGCAGCGGATGAGGAAGCCATTCGAGCGAAGAACAGCTCACGCAATCCAAACCCTAGACATTTAGATCGTAATTCCAGATTATAGAAGACATACCAGGGAAAACCATTCGATGGGAGCTCAGATCGGGTCTAGGCGCAGCTCATCTTCGAAAATGAGCGTCAACGGACGGCTAGAATGGCCAAAGCCAATGAAACCACACTCCAGTGAACAGTAACCGACCGCACCAGCTAAAGAGAGTTTGGGTGAACAATGTAGTATCTACTTTATCTTTGATAAAACCATTTTGAATTAAAAACTTACTTAGTCTAGCATACCAAGCTCGAAGTGCTTGCTTTAAACCATATAAAGCCTTTTTAATTCCGAATACAGAGTCTGGTTTCCTTAGGTCTTCAAAACCAGGTGGTTGTTCCACATAGACTTCCTCTTGGATAAATCCATTTAGGAAAGCACTTTTGACATCCATTTGGAATAATCTAAAATTCTTATGACAAGTAAAAGCAAGTAATAATCTAATTGCTTCTAACATTGCTACCGGTGCGTAAGTCTCATCATAGTCTATCCCTTCTTCTTGCATATATCCTTAGACCACAAGTCTTGCTTTGTTTCTTATGATTTTTCATTTCTTATTCATCTTGTTCCTAAAAACCCATTTAGCTCCAATGATGAATTTACCTTTCGGTTTAAGAGTCAATTCCCAGACATCATTGATGCTAAATTGCTTGAGTTCTTCTTGCATAGCTTTAATTCAGCTTTCATCAGTTAAAGCTTCTTCTATGCTCTTGGGTTATATTTCAGAAATAAGAGCCACAGCACTAAACTCTTCGCGCATTTTGGATCTCTGCGAATTCCTTCATTAATGTCACCAATGATGAAATCTTTTGGGATGACTGGACTTGTGCTTCTAATTGTTGGTTGATTTGCTAGACTGTTGATCTTTTTCCTCATTTGAATCTTCATTGATCATTTGTTGCTTGTCTTATAAAGGTTTAGTTGCTTCTGGAGATTTATACTTTATAGAGTCTGGAGCAGATTCAGATTCTTCAAGATGAGTATGAATCGATTGGTTTTGCATGAAATCTTGAAATTTGACATTCATCGATTCCTTCATAGATTGAGTATTCTTGTTGTAAACTCTGTAAGATTTGCTTGTAATAGAATATCCAAGAAAAATACCTTCATCTGATTTTTTTTTTTTCAAACTTACCAACTCAATCATTTGCATTTTTCAATATAAAACATTTACATCCATACACATTAAAATATGAAAAATTTGGCTTCTTTCCTTTGAATAACTCATAGGGAGTTTTCTCCAAAATAGGTCTTAGAAAGCCTCTATTAATAATATAACATGCTGTAGAAACTGTTTCAACCCAAAAACGAGAAGAGATGTTACTTTCTATTAAAATAGTTCTAGCCATTTCTTGAAGCGACCTATTCTTTCTTTCCACGACTTCATTTTGCTCTGGAGTATATGGTGAAAAGAACACATGCTGAAAACCAGATTCATCACATAATTTTGTAAAGTCTTGATTTTCAAATTCACTTCCATAGTCTATCCATAGACTTGAAATAACATATCATTTCTCATTTTAGACATTTTTAGCAAACTTTGTAAAATAAGAAAATGTTTTAGACTTACTTGCTAGGAAATATACCCAAGTGAATCGTGAATAGTGGAAACTTGATTTATTGGTTTGAATAAACAGTATTTCTTAGCTCCAATGCTCTGAGTTCTAGTTGGTCCAAAGAGATCCATATGCAAGAGCTGCATTACATGATTAGTGGAAACTTGATTTATTGGTTTGAATAAGTTTCTTACATGTTTTCCTAACACACATGGTATGCATAGATCAAACTTTTGGTATAATAGATTGGGTAGTCCACGAACAAACTTCTTTGCTGAAATTTTGGCTATTTGCTTCATGTTGATGTGCCCAAGTTTTCTGTGCTATAAGCTTGCTTCTTCTTGAATTGAGATTAGGGATTGATTTTCTTCTAGTTTGACATCCAAGAGATGAATATTTCCAAGTCTTCGACCCGTGAAAGACTGAGAAGAGTCTTCACTGGTTCCTGAACATATTCCCTCTTGAAAGTTGATTTTGAAACAAGTGTCGCACAGCTGACTGATACTTAGCAAATTGTAGTTGAGTCCTTCCACTAAGGAAACATTATTGATCGTGAGGCTTCTAATCTTTACAGTTTCATATCCCACAATTTTTCATTTGCTGTTTCCTCCAAAAGAGACTTTTCCACCATTAACTTGAGCAAGCTTTATGAAGCAATTTAAATCCCATGTCATATGTCTTGAGCATCCACTATCCAGGTACCATTTAACATTTTTCTTGATAGTAATCTGCATTTAGAAAAGAGACTCAACATTTCTTTGGTATACATATTTTCTTGGGTCCATTAATGTTAGCGTAATATACGGTTTTTGCCCATACCTACTCAACAGGTTTCCAAACCATAGGACATTCTTTCTCAAAATGATCTGAGCTATTACACTTAGAACATTTAAG
Source organism: Eucalyptus sideroxylon (assembly GCA_014182405.2). Taxonomy (NCBI): domain Eukaryota; kingdom Viridiplantae; phylum Streptophyta; class Magnoliopsida; order Myrtales; family Myrtaceae; genus Eucalyptus; species Eucalyptus sideroxylon. The sequence goes on along the minus strand of CM024548.2, from coordinate 11,744,222 downwards.
AGCATTGCGACCTACTGGTTTTACAAAAACTTTTTGAAAATGATTTTTGTAAGCATCTCTTATAGGTCTTCGCTTAATTCTTTCCTTTACTTTAGGAAAATCAATTAGAGGAATGGTTTCGGTAGTCATTCCTAAACCCGATTTGTTGAAGTAAGATCTTTGTGCCGAAAGAATTTTTTCAAGTTTATCAGATCCTATAGAAAATCTTTTAGAAATACTTGAGATGTTATATTTCAATAATGCATTTTCTTTTGAGAGATTGTCTGCATTTTCTTTCAAAGTAGTAACACTTTTGTCTAGACTTTTGACATTTTCATTCAAACATTTTCTTGTTGTTTTAGTGTAGAATTTTCTCTTTTAAGTTTGGAAATCCTTTTGAGAGAAATTTTGAGATTAAGACACAATTCATAAATGTATCTAGAGACTCTAGTAGAGGTATTCAAATTACTTACCTCGAATTCACTGTTTAAATCTGAGTCTGTCTCGGAGTTTGAATCTGAGTCTAATTTTGCCATGAAACAAATATTGGCATAATCATCATCATTTTCATCACATTATGTATCACTCCAAGTTTCTACTTTAAGTGTCTTTCGATATTTCTCAGATTTTCCTTTCTTTTTCCTCAAAAGGGGACAGTTAGGTCTGATATATCCATTTTTCTTATATTCAAAACAAACTACATCCTTATTGAATTCATCATCCTCAACCGACTTAGATTGTTGCTTTTGAAAGCTTTGTTTCTTTGGATTAAATATTCTCCCCTTTTTATTTAGCTTTTTGAATCTTCTTATCATGAGAGCAAGCTCTTCATCATCCATATCATCTTCAGAATCTATGACATCAAAATCATCATTAGATTTTAATGCAATAGATTTCTTACCTTTAGGATATTCATCTTTATTAATTCGCTCCACTTCATTAGACTAAAGAGTCCCAATCGATTCATCAATGGAAAGTGGCATAATTTTTTGTGTCACCCTTATTGAGGTCTTTATGTGATTTCAATCCTTGGAGAGTCCACGTAGTAGCTTATTCACTTTCATGGGATTAGAAATTGGTTGACCTTGATTTCCAAGACCATTCATGATTTCTGTAAAACGACTAAACATGTCAGTGATAGATTCTCCTGATTTCATTTTGAATGCTTCGTATTAACTAAGTAAAATGTTAATTCTGGTTTCTTTCACTCGATCAGTTCCTTCATAGGTGATGTGTAATCTATCCTAGACTTTTTTAACTGTAACACAAGAAGATATTCTATTATATTAAGTAGGAGATAATGCACAATATAAAAAATAAATTGATTTTACATCAAGAGCTTGTCTCTTGGTTATTTCTTCTTGAGTCATTTCACTAGACTCAACGGATTCTTTTCCTCTCTTTGAGACAGGTGCGGCTTTAGGAATGATTTTTTTGTCTACCACATCCTATTCTAGAGGATTCTTTGGTCTTAGGAATGTCTTCATCTTGTTTTTCCATAAGTTGTATTCATTTCCATCAAAATAAGGCGGTCTGGTATTACTTTGCCCTTCAACCAGTCCTGGAGCCAACATACTAGCCATGAATCTTTAACTCTAAAGTAAAACACTTCAATTTAAATGAGTACACAAGCTCTAATACCAATTGTGAAAACTAGTATGAGTACCTAGAGGGGGGTGAATAGGTGTAAAAATAAATTGTCCTCTGTGAAGTGTGCAATTTAAATCAACAATAGATTATGAAAAGGAAATTAGACTCTTGTAAACAAATCGAGTTACGATCAAAGTAAAAGAGCGTATAGAAGAGAATATGAACACATAGTTTATAGTGGTTCGGCTTAATCTAAGCATACATCTACTCTTCCGCACTGACAACCCACCAGCTGGATTTCACTATGAACAAAAGAGTTGTTATAGTAAAGCTTTTTCTTGATTTCACAGTGTAGACTCTACTACACTTCCTCAAGGTCTCTCAAAGATGTAGACTCTCTTTTGCGTACAAGATTTCGCTCAACAGTTTAATTAACTAAAAACAGTGAGCTTCAAACTTTGGAATTCTTCTATCGCGCACTACCTCGAACAACTAGAACGTCTTCCTTATATGCTCCTTTATACCATCACACCCGTTGGCACTTACCAAAGGAATTCTTCCAATCTACCCATTGGACTGAATCAATTAGGAAGATCTTCGAGCTATTTAAGGAATATGACAATAGTCTATCAATCCCGCTCGCTCATACAAGATCTAGGTTTCCATGAATAGAACCTTCCAAGTATACTTCACCAATCAACAGATCCAAAATCCTTGAATCAATCTTGATTGAATTATGGATTCCAACATGCTATATCCAGCCAAGAGATTTTCTTTAGACAACAGAATCAAATTCTTAACGAAATACTTCGTTTCGGATAAGCCCTCTTCGACGGTCTAGAAACTGTCAATGAGGATAGACTTTGAGTCTTGAGTCTAACAGTCCGGAGGTCTTCAAACTTTGATAGAAGAGTCTGCAAGTTTTCAGACTAGATTGATGGAAACGTTTTGTCAACTTCAAAACACTCAAGGAAGTTTTCTCCAACAACCTGGCCCATTCCAAGTGAACCATTCTCTCAAAAGGAGAGTTAGAAGTAACTACACTAGGTAGTGATCATTTGGGACGAATTTCACTTATGAATAATATCATAAGGTTTAACCTATTTGACGTGGGACTTGAAATATAATGAACTCCTCCACTTAAACCATTGACATGCAATACTTCCAATGTTTGATGTGTAGTCCCATCCATATCCGCTCTTCCGCAAGCCTAGAAACCTACCTACTAGCAACGACACCTCATTCGAGTCATCTTGCATTGGCAATCATTCCCATGCCTCATTGAATTGGGTATGGGTCTAGTTCGTTCAAATACCACGTATTTAATCATTCCCACGCCTCATTCCACGAAGCTTTCCAAAATAGTCAAAGTAGACATACAATATAATGACCATGTAGTTATGAGTCTTATGTATGAATATTTGACGTGAGACTTGGATTGTCACAAGTTTGCAAACTCCCATTGCTTACATGACTAGTGTTTTACCTTCTACGGGGAGAAATTGTTGAAGATACCGTTGCCGATGCTTTGATTGACCTTGATTGATTTCGATTATAAGGAATATTTTATATATCTTTGGGATATTGTGTATATTTTTATTCCTTAGTTATTTAGACACTTTGTATTATAAATAGATTGTAATTACATTCTGAACAGATGAATAGAAAGCAATACACAATTCTTCTAAATTTCAAGCTTTCTACTTTTCTGACATGGTATCAGAGCCTCCCGCCTTGGCCTAGCTTCCGCAACGCCCTTTTTTTCCTTTTTTTCTTTTAGGGAGGAATCATGTCGAAGATGGAGGATTTATCCTCCGGTGTTTCTGAGGGAAATCCACAGTCCCTCAACAACCAAAGAGAAGACGCCGTTTCTGCAGAACAGCAAACAAATTCATCAGAAAGTCAAACGGGTGTCGTGCAGCCCAACACAGGATTTAATCCTGGAAACGCCTTTGCAGGCCAATATGTTCAATGGGTACCTGTACCGATTCAAAGTTCATCTCAAAGAATTGGTGGGTCGGAAGAAAGCCCATCGCATATACCTGGATACGGGGCAAGCTGGAGTTTCCCGGGTCACGGTGGTTCGGGTCCTGGATACGGGGCGAGCAATCCCTACCCGACCTACGGACCCGGATTCTTCCCTTTTGCAGGTCTCGCCGGAGTTAGCGGTCGGCCGGAGCCTGGAGACCCATTGTACACCGCCAATGCCGACGGCCCAGAGCTGCGCCTGATCTCCCAGCAGCTGGCGGGACCGGAAAATTACTCCCTGTGGTCTCGCGAACTCCGGCGAGCGCTCGTGACCAAGGACAAAGATGGTTTTTTTGACGGCACCATCCCAATACCGTCCGACGAGCGACTTGCACGTCAATGGCGGAAGTGCAACCAGCTTGTTAGAACCTGGGTAGGAAATTGTCTCACGGCGGAAGTCGCCGCCGGGGTACCACCGACCGAGGATGCCCAAAAATTCTGGGAAAACTTACGGGAGATGTATGGTAAGCTAGATAGGGCAAAGATTTTCACACTAACGCAAGCTTTATCAGATCTCAAACAGGGGAATTTGTCTGTCTCGGCTATTTACAATAAACTCTCTGCCCTATGGAATGAAATTGAGATGACAGAGGAAAAATTGAAGGGACCCGAGGAGACCTTGACTCAATATCGGGCCATGAAGGATCGGGAGAAGGTTACAAGGTTCCTATTGGTGTTAAATGAGAGCTACTTACCGTTTGAAGCCAAATTTTGGCCATGGATCCGGTTCCCCGCTCGGCCGCATATACCAGCTTGCGGTTCAAGAAGAATCCCAGAGGCTAGCATCGTCCGAGTATACGAAGACGGGAGATCGCGTCGTGCTTTGGCGGCCAAGGCTTCGTCGAGCAGCACCGGCTGTCGTCTTCGAGATCCGGTCATGGAGGAAGAGAACACATCTTCGGGAGATCAGGGGCGCTAGGGTTACGAGAGGAAGAAGAAGAAGTCTTTTATTCACCTCAAATGGACGGCCAGGATTACTTCGGGAGATCGGACGGTTCGGGCAGCTCGCGAGGGACGAACGGCCGAGATCACATCTTCGGATCTAACGGTGGAGGCTTCCTCGCACGATCGGACGGCTCACCTTTCGCCCTTGCAGCGCCCCGATCCGACGGTCCATCGGCGTCCGTTTTCAAGCGATCCAACGGCCAAAATTCGGCCACATCATCCAACAGAAATAATTCAAACAAATGGAAAGGTAAATTTTGTGATTATTGCAAAAACCTTATCATACCAAGGAAAATTGTTGGAAATTACATGGAAGACCAGGGGAGAAGAAGGAACGAGAATTTTCTGTAGCAGCAAATGCTAAAGTGAATCAACCCATCAACAATGATCAACTCCAACAAATCATGAAGACCTTGAGTCAGATGGGAATTCAAGAAAAGATGCCTAGCTATGCAGGTATTTCTTATTGTTTGATGAGTAATATTTCGAGCAACGCATGGATTATTGATTCAGGTGCCAGTGACCATATAGTCGTGATGAACGTTTCTTTTCTAAAATAGACAAATCATCAAGTCATACTACTGTTCGTCTCCCAAATGGCAGTGATATTTCGGTAGATAAGGTTGGGGATGTTGAGCTGAGTCCTTCCATCACACTTAAAAATGTCCTTTTCATTCCAAATTTTCAGTTCAATCTTATTTCCGTATCTAAAATTTGTCAAGACAACCTCTGTCGAGTCATTTTTGATTCTGACATTTGTCTCTTTCAGGCCCCTTTGACTGGGACACGATGGGCTCGGGTAGAAATTTCGAGGGACTTTATTTCTGGACAGCATTTCCAAAGAATTTTTCTTTCAATAAGAGCATCTTATGTAATGCCAATCATAATAAAAATGTCTCTTTATTCCATCAACGTCTAGGCCATAGCGCCGTTTTCCCCATCCCAAGTGCCCTATATGCCCATTAGCTAAACAATCCAGAATGTCTTTTCCACAAAGTACATCACGTGCTGCTAGAGCTTTCTCATTATTACACATGGACATCGGGGCCCATATCACACCCCTCATCGTGATGGGTCACGTTTTTTTCTTACCATCGTGGATGATCATACTCGAGCAACTTGGGTTTTTCTTATGCAGTCTAAAGCCCAAGTCCTTTCACATCTCAAAAATTTCATTGTCCTAATCAAAAATCAGTTTAACGAATCCGTACAACGGGTTCGTACTGACAATGCACGAGAATTCTTTAATCATGAATGTTCCTCATTGTTCACTTCTAATGGCATTCTTCATGAGAGCTCTTGTATCTATACTCCTCAACAAAATGGAATTGTAGAAAGAAAACACCGTCATTTGTTAGAAGTTGCTCGAGCCCTTAGGTATCAAGCTTCCATTCCTGAAAAGTTTTGGGGAGACTGTGTGGTCACAGCGGCATACCTAATCAATCGAATGCCATCTCGAGTTTTGAATGGGAAGACTCCATTTGAGTCATTGTTTGGAAAACGTCCAAATATTCGCCATCTTCGAGTTTTTGGATGTTTATGTTATGTATCTACCACGGGTCCTCGGGACAAATTGGGTCCCCGTGCCCTTCCCTGCATATTTATGGGATATCCTACCCTTCAAAAAGGATACTTGGTTCTTGATCCATCCATTGGAAGATTTTTCGTCAGCAGAGATGTCATATTTCATGAAGATGTTTTCCCTTTCAAGGATAGGCTATCCACATCTCAACATGACAATCCTCTCGAGTCTTCTCGTCCCTTTTTGCATGAAGATGATCCTCCACAGCACCAATGATGATGCTGCCACGGGTAATATCTCCTATGGCATCTCGCAAATGTTGATTTACATGGAAACAATGCAATTTCCAGCCCTCCTTCATCAAGCATGCCCGAAGGACCTGCGTCTTCGGAATCCAATATCCTGGCAGAAGACACTTCTGCAGACTCACAAATTGTTGTTCCATCTGAGCCAACTAATCTTCGGAGATCAAGACGCACAGTTCGACCACCGACATGGACAGCGGATTACGTTTGCTCCTTCTCAAAACGGTGTGGTACGCAATATCCTATTTCCTCCTATGTCAGCTTTGCCAATCTCTCTCCTACACATAGGTGTTGTGTTAGTAGGATCTCTGAACAACAGGAACCCTCATCTTATGATGAAGCTGCCACGGATCCTCGTTGGCAACAAGCTATGAAAGATGAATTACAAGCTCTCATTGAGAATGAGACTTGGGATATTGTTCATCTACCTCCCCACCGTAGACCCATAGGATGCAAATGGGTATACAAGATCAAATACAAAGCAGACGGATCCATTGAACGTTACAAGGCCAGATTGGTTGCGAAAGGATTCACCCAAAAAGAAGGATTTGATTATACGGAAACTTTCTCTCCTGTTGCCAAAGAAGTCACCGTACGTTCCTTTCTTTCCATTGCTGCATTTCGTGATTGGCCTCTTCATCAAATGGACGTTCACAATGCCTTCCTACATGGAGATCTTGCAGAAGAGATTTATATGGATATTCCACCGGGATTTCGCAGACAGGGGGAGGGAAGCGTGTGTCGTCTTCGAAAATCCCTATATGGGCTCAAACAGGCTTCTCGTCAATGGTATGCCAAATTTACCAGTGCACTTACAACTGCAAACTTCCAGCAATCTAAGCACAATTATGCTTTATTCACTTGGAAACAAGGTACGTCGTCAATCTACTTACTTATATATGTTGACGATATACTCATTATGGGAAATGATGCGCCTGCCATTGAGAGATTCAAAGAATATCTGCATTCTACATTTCATATTAAGGATCTGGGATCTCCCAAATACTTTCTTGGGATAGAAATTGCACGGTCAAACAAAGGCATTTGCCTTAGTCAACGGAAATTTGTCTTAGAAATCGTGTCAGAAGCAGGATTGTCGGGATCTAGGCCGGCTGTTATTCCAATTGATCAGAATATCAGATTAACAACAGCTGAATATGACAAAGGGTTGTCGCCTATAAACAAGGATCCTTTACTTAAAGATCCTTCTGCTTATCAAAGACTCGTTGGAAAGCTTATTTATTTGACCATGACCAGACCAGACATTTCTTATGCAGTTCAGATTCTTAGTCAATTTATGCATGCTCCAAAACAGTCTCATATGAATGCGGCATTAAAGGTCATAAAATACTTGAAAGGATGTCCTGGATTGGGTATATTACTGTCTCGAGACAACAATATGGAGATGACAGCATATTGTGACACAGATTATGCTACTTGTCCCATGAGTAGGAGATCGGTCACGGGATTCTGTATAAAATTTGGGGATTCTCTTATTTCGTGGAAGACAAAGAAACAATCAACCGTTTCTTTATCATCTGCTGAGGCAGAATACCGAGCAATGGCGAAGACTAGTTGTGAGATAGTCTGGGTAAGAGGTCTTCTCCAAGACCTTGGAGTACATATAAAGGAGCCCACTGTTCTATTTTGTGATAATGATGCTGCACTAAAACTTGCAATGAATCCAGTATTCCATGAAAGGACGAAGCACATAGAGATTGATTGTCACTTCATCCGAGACAAGATCCAGAGTGGGGTAATTAAAACAAGAGGGATAAGAACAGCAGAGCAACCCGCAGACATTTTTACCAAGGCCTTATGTCAAAGGCAACATTCGTATCTACTAAACAAGCTAGGCGTCTTTGATGTGTATAGACCGCCAAGCTTGAGGGGGAGTGTTGAAGATACCGTTGCCGATGCTGATTGACCTTGATTGATTTCTGATTATAAGGAATATTTTATATATCTTTGGGATATTGTGTATATTTTTATTCCTTAGTTATTTAGACACTTTGTATTATAAATAGATTGTAATTACATTCTGAACAGATGAATAGAAAGCAATACACAATTCTTCTAAATTTCAAGCTTTCTACTTTTCTGACAGAAATGAATGGAAAACTAATGTCGTGAAGAGCTTAATATAAAAGAAGTCATTTCTCATCAAAGTTCAACTCTCTAAAATGCAGCACGTTCTGACCAGAGAAAAATAAAAATAAAAATGCAGCACGTGTTCTTCGTTTTCCTAGAAGGACGGCAATTATTAACCTATGGAGGACAATGATTCAGATAATAACACTTCAGGGTGGGACCGCAGTCCGTAAGATTCGATTGTTGATCTTTGATGTTGAGTACGGGGAGCAGAAGAACCCATGTGAAAAATGGCTTGCGTATTTGCAACGTTGGGAAGATAGTGATGCCTCCTAAAAGGTTATAGAATTAAATTCACGAAAAATTCTAAATTGATACATATGAGATAAATTTATTAAAAATTAATATTTTAACTATGAAAAACTCTAAATTTGTACATTTGTGATAATTTACCATTTATTAATTTTCGTTAAATAAATTAATATAACGAAAAATCACAAACTAATAGACCTATAACAAATGAAGGATATAATCCCAAACTAGTGCATCTATCAACCATCATGTGTTATTTACCTTAGCAATTTAATGGTAAAATTTAATGAAACTAATGGATAATAAATTTATTACATATGTACCAATTTAATCTTTTTTGAAGTCAAAAAATTAATTTGAGATAAATTTATTACACAAACACCAATTTAAATTTTTTCATAATATTAACCTAACGTTTTATTTTGTGCACCGCAACAAAGTGCTATATAATTCAAAATTTTGTGCCCTTGAGTGCTACAATAAATTGTTGGGTAAAATCTCTTCAAAGGTAAATAAGTGTACGTGACATTTGTAATACAAGAAATGAACTTTAAATTTTAATCGCCAAATGCACGGCAGTTTCGACTTTTTGTGATTGATGCAATTGGAATCCATCTGACATTCGAAGACGTGGCGCTGACAAAATATTAAGGGAGACAAACTTAATTTTTTTTTTTTGAATTAAAAAAGACTTAGTTGAGTTTTGTGTACAACCTCAATAACATGCTAAGCTAAAAAGATTGTCCAAAAAGTTGTAAATCCATTCTATTTTTATAAATTTTATCCGAAACATTTAAATTGTATCAATCAAGTTGTAAACATTTTTGTATTTTGTTAATTGAGTTCATCTAACTAATTTTGGCCAAAAAAACGTTAACATGAACATCGGTTGTTCTACATGGCACAACCGACGTTAACATGAACAATTAATAATAATATTTTTTTATTAATTTTTCCTTTTTTTCATTTTTCCCCTTTTTTCCTTTGCCAACCTCAAACTAGGGAGGCTCAGGCCTAGGTTGGCGAGGGCTGCCAACCTCGAGCACTCTTGCTATCAGGTGAGGATGACCCTTGTTAGGCCAAACACGAGCATCCCTTGCCCAAGGTCAATCCTTGCTTGAGGCTAGTGACCTCTACTTGCTATCAATGAGGCTCAGCGATGGTTGGTGAAGGGAAAAGGGAAAAACCAAAAAAAGAGAAGAAAAGAAGGAAAAAGTAAAGAGAGGAAAAATAAAAAATATTTAAATTTAATTAAATATTGTCCATGTCAATGCCCGTCAATGCTGACAACGCTATGTAGAATGGCTGGCATATACTTCAATAATTTCTAGTCAAAATTGGCAAGATTTGCTCAATTAATAAAATGTGAAAAAGGTTGAACACTCAACATGTACAATTAAAAGTTTTAGGATTGAATTGGAAAAAATATAGAAGCTTTATGACTTTTTAGATAAGTCCATGTTCAACCTCAATCACAATGCAAAAGTTCATATTTTCTTGTTCTCCTCGGAGCTGCAATTTCTGCTGCCAACATCTTGCAAGTTGGTTTTGGAGGAAATATCAGGAGCATATTGGCAAACAGACAGTTCATATTCCTGGGAAAATCGGCATCCTAATGACTTATCCGCAACCACAATTCAAACTGATGACCCATGTGTATCACTCGCCGAGTTTACGACTAAGATCTTTTGCTCATTGAAATGGAATGTGCTTTTGTTGTGCAAACTTGAAGAACAAACAAGCTGTTGTCGGATGATTGAGGGAAGAAGTACAGCCCAAGTACCAAAATTTGACATGATAGGATATTTAAGTACCAAAAGTTAATAAAGTGACACTTAAATGCCACTTTTTTTAAAAAGTGAGACATTTAAGTGCCACATCCGACAAACCTCGCTGAAAATCTTAAGCGACAATTTATTATTAGTTTTGCTTGCCTATGTGGCTTGCTAGTGAGCTAACTCAACAAAGAAACGCAAAAACAACGTCATTTTGGCACGGATTTGAATTTTAATATAAAAATTAATTAAATTAAATTATAAAAAATTAAAAATTAGAATTATATATATATATAAGGGAGGAAGCATGCAGCTAAGGGCTCAGCCCTCGCCATCGCTGCCTCCTCGCTGTCACCAGGAACCCTCACCCTAGATCTAGGTGCATGCTCGTGAGCCCTTACCTCCAGTTGGCTAGGGTTGCCGGCCCCTAGCCAAGGCTCGGCGACCCCAGCCGACCCTCCTCCCATCGTCGCGGCCTTCCCGGTGACGGTGGGGAGGTTATGGTGGTAACGAGGGCTCAACCCTCAACCGCGTGCTTCCTCCCTCTTCTTTTTCAATTTTTTTTAAAAATAAATTTAGTTTTACATTTAATTTAATTAATTTTTATATTAATTATTTACCTACGTCAGTAGCAAAATGACGTTGTTTTTGCACTTGTCTAGCCACATCAGTGTGCAAAATGATATCGTTTTGTACTTTCCTCGTCGGAAAATTGCCATGTCAGCATTTTTACCAAATTTTCTTGCCATTGGTACTTAAGTGATCAATTTTGCTCCGATTTTGACACTTAAGTGTCGTTTTTCTAACTTTTGGCACTTAAGTGTTTCTCCATGCCAAGTTTTGGTACTCTAGATATCCAGCGCTCGATGATTGAGTGTATGTAGCGTGTTTCTGGTTCCATTCCATTATCAGTAGCCGGTTCTTGTGTGAACAGCTTCTTTTGCAGCAGCAACATCAGGGCAGTCTTGAGAGAACCCTGTGGGTTGGCTTAGCGAGTTAAAAGGAAAATTAGCAGCATAAGAAACGTATTCCTTTTATGAATTAAGCTCACAGACACATTTTTGGCATCAATTTCTTGAGAAGCAATCGCTGGTTTTGATGTTGCGTGTGGAAAACATTTTTTGGTCGATTGTTAACAGAAGATAAACTGGGGCAACTTTGAAAGTGCATTCAAGCAATTGAATTACCCATTTCCAGGAATTTGGACTTCAATTTTAAGGGAGCTTATAACAACATCTTCAGAAGGCTATCAGACTACGGTTGAATGCACCTAATATGAGTAATTCAGGGTCCAGCATAGATGTACCTGATGTCTCAACGTGAATCGTTCTATAATTATATTTATGTTATGGCTTTGTTTCAATTGCTTTGTGAAGTGTGTTACGGGTTTCATAACACGATGGCTTTTGATATATTTCTTGAAACTGTTGCAGTGCAGTCATGGAGATTCTATAGTTTCCGATCGCAAGGTGTTTAGCGAAAAACCGCATAAAAGTTGTAGAACTCATTTTCACAACAATTGAAGTCGTTGAACAAACGGCACTAAAATACCGCTAAAGCTGATTGATATATTTCCGACATCGATGTATATTAATATCAAGAAAAAAAAAAAAAAAAAAAAACCGATGCTGATTCAGTCGACGAGCCCTGCAATCCAAGGCCTCTTAGATAAAGTTTGATTTGTATGATAGGGGTAGAAGAGGGAGGGAAAACTGAAAGTTATCTTCGTCAATTGTCATTCATAGACATTCTTGACACGGGATAAAACAGGATGAAGAGACTAGTTATTCCTTTTCGAAAGTAGATCTACAACTTCTTGCTCCCCCCCTTCCTTTCTCATCTACTAGTGGCTTGCGTATAGCAGCTTCGTCAACCAAGTGAAACGTGTGAGATCTATTTGATACGAAGCTTCACCAAAGTGTCAGGCTTCAATAATGATTGAAGTTGGAACTCCCTGTTTGATGTATGTTCAAATGCTGCATCGGAAGCCTTCTTACTTAGCATCTGAACTAGAAGAGCCACCACCACCAAGCTTAGGGTCAGTTCGGTAGTAGGCAACCTCCCCGATGTCGCTGACATGGTGATCTCTCTTCAAACATTGTATAAATGTCCTGATCAAATAGAAGGGCTATGGGCTCAACTTCTTCCGCTCCTGGTAATATTTCCCGAGCAATGGCTTTGCCGCTTCCGTCTGCATCATCGCATGAAAAAAGGGCATCTCTCAAGTATTTATCAAGAGATGCCATCATTATCGAAGCCCATCACTTTGTAGATATGCATTATTTAGTCTGACAGAGACAGCGATGGGCTGAACCTATTTCAATGATTCTCGCGATACTTGCATCTACACAACAAAGCTTCTATTTTTATCAATTAAAGCAATTTTGTCTACCGAAAAGAGGGATATGTATTTAACTCACGGCTTCAATCAAGTAATAATGGGGGATCTGAGGGAAAAGATGGTGTATGACGTGAGTTTTGATATTGTGGTGAATGGTATTGAACCACCAGTAGTTGCGATTGGGTATGGTGAGCCCACCTCTTAAGTAACTCCATTCCTTAAAATAGAAAAAAGCGAAAGAGACAACCTTCAATTACTTGCATGAAATTATTGTCCCAAAACAAGAAAAAGAAGGTGGAAAGCGTCTTCTTTCATTGAATGACATTACCTTTCCCCTGTACCAAGGCAGCCTGTCTTGATGACCATGGTGATGGAGGTTAGTCACAAAGTCCAGCCATATCACAAAAATCTGATAAAACCAACAATAATTGGAAATGCACTCTGGTTAGAATCTATCGAATGCTAGGAAATACTACAATTAATGAACAAAATTCAGATATGGCAAGCCGTAAGTAGAGCTTATGAACAATTGGGTCACACTAAACATCGAATGTGCCCGTGATTATGGTGATAAGTTTTGTGGCTGATTCTCCTGTAGAATTTGATGTGAAAGGAAGTGACATTTGAGATTGTTAGTCATATCATGCGTGATTATTGACTAAAATCATTCAAAGTTCTAACCATCCAAAAGCATCTTAAAAGGGAAGAGTTAGGTAATTTCTATAAAACTAATGATTTTCAAATGAAACTAAGGCTTTGTTTAATTAGTGGAAAATAAATGAATAGAAATATAATTTCTTTAAAATAATCACTTATATCGTTTATAAAAATGAACAAACAAAACATAATTTCACATTTTATGAAAATGTTCAAACATAAATTATTATCAATAATGAAAACATTTTTATAAACTAATTATTTCAAGCAATACAAGCAGTATTTTTAAGAACTTTTTTTAAAAATTATTCATATTTTATGAAATAGGGTCTAAGCATAGCACTGGAAGCTTACCATCCATTGTAAGGCACAAGAATGGAGGAATGAAGAAGATGTCCCACCACACTATTCAACTTGGAATTGTTTGAGAAGCTCCCGTGCCGACTGTGCCGGTTTCGAAAGAAAAGAAACACCAAAATTTAAATGACGATGAAAATAAAGTGATTGGAATTTTCATAGGCAAACACGCTAACAAGACACAACTCAACTGAGAATTGATAAAGAGGAAATGCAAGGTGGAATAACTGAACTGAAGACAATCACAACACAAATTATGACCTAAGTAGAACCGACACTGACACGCAACACGACATGCCGACATGGCGTTTCTAAAAAAATAGAGAATTCAAACACGTTATATATTAAATATATTTTTATATATACATAATAAATTATCATTTTTATGAATAAATAAATAAATAAGCCTAGAATGAATATACACTAGAAACATTAATCCATTATTTATTAATATCATTCATTGTTTCAATTTGACAAATTCAACTCTTTTTAATAATTCATAAAACTTAGAGAAAAAACAAGTAATCTATATTCTGGACTTGCATGCTAGATATGTTGGAAGATGAGAAAAAAAAACTTAAGGAGTGAATTATGTATCACGGGAAATGAGAGTTAGAAGAGAAAAGAAGACTAGATTTTTCTTCTTTCTCCATTTATTATTTTTATTATTGTGTTTTATTTTTTCACGTATATATTTTGACCTCTCATTTATTAAATTTTTAAAATTAATCTCGATATCAGAATTACGTATGGAAAACTCGTATGTCAAAATTCCGACTCGAGTATCGAAGAGTGCCAAGAAAGTTGACCAGATGTCAGATTTTTCGACACGTGTTGACCAAGTATTGAAGAGTATCAGACACATATCAAAGTGTCCAACACGATACAAAGGCTCTTGGAGAGTATCAGTGCCTCATAGATTATGATAATGTTAATGTCCATGAAATATGATGACATGATATGAGTTTCTTTGCAAGAGACCAGCTAGAGACTATACCAACCGTGGCCGAGAACGAAGAGGGCCTAGAACATGGCTATTCAAGCACGCCGCCCCACAGATAAGCCCGAAGACGACAGCGATGTCGCCTAAGACATAGGTCATTGACCTCCAAGGATCCTTCACCCAGCAGTGCTTTCGTATCGCCGCTCTCTCGTCCGCCAGCTTGAATGGCAGTGTGGCCCCGGGGTCAAAGATTTCCTCTCCTCCTCTTCCTCCTTGCTCGCAGATGACCCCATTTCGTTTTCTCTTCTCTCCATCATCTTCTTCGTCGATTGGTGAGACCCGCAATGGGGAGCTCACTCGGGTCGACAAGGGAGACCCCCATGGTAGTCCAGTTGGATGGAGCATTCCGATGAGTCATTAGTGACGAGGATTCAATTGATGACCCCTACCAATTACTCGGTGAATCTATCACCAACAACTTTTGCTCAATGAAATGGAACGAGCTTTAGTTGTGCGAACTTTAAGAACGAATAAGTTGTTGTCGGATGTTTGAGCTTTATGTAGTGAGTCTTTGGTTCTGTTCTGTTATGAGTAGTTAATTCTTGTGGGGAAAATTGTTTAAAAAGTCCTAAACATGTTATACTTTTGCCAATTCAATCTTAGAACTTTTAATTCTGTCAATTGAATCTTAAACCTTTTCATGTTTTGCTATTTGAGTTCATCAATCAATTTTGACCGAAATCGCTAACATGGATGCCCACCATCCTATGGGCATGGCCTGAATTAATGTGGACAATTTTTAATAATTTTTTAATATTATATTAAATCTATTTTTTCTTTTCTTTTTTTATTTTTTCCTTTTTCTTTTTTTCTTTTTCTTTTTTTCCTTCCCTTCTTCCTCCTCTAACCCCCACTAGGCCTTAGCGAGGCTCAACCTTGCCTTCATTGGGTGAGGTTGAGCCTTGCCTCAAAATTGCTAGATCTAGCAAGGTCAAGCTTTGCCCAACCATGGCAAGGCCAACATCACCCAGTGATAGTAAGGTCGATAGTGAGGTCGACCTCGCTAACCCTCATCTCTGGCTAGTCATTGGCCATCGTCAAGGCCCAATAACCGGCTAGAAAGGGAAGGAAAAAGAAGAAGAAAATAATAAATAAATAAATTTGAAAAATATTAAAACATTATTATAAATTATCTATATCACCACTAGCCATGCCACGTAAGACGGTCAATATTTATGGCCAAAATTGATAAATGGACTCAATTGATAGAATGTGAAAAGATTATGACTCAATTGGTATAATTAAAAGGTGTAAGATTGAATTGATAAAAATGCAATAGGTTTATGAATTTTTGACAATTTTCCGTTCATGTGAACAGCTTCTTTTGTAGCATCAACATCAAGATAGCTTTGAAAGAACCCTGTGGGTAGGCTTAGCGAGTCAAGAAGCAAATTAGCAGGATAAGAAACGTTATGACTTTTTGACAATTTTCCCGTTCCCACGTGAACAGCTTCTTTTGTAGCATCAACATCAGGATAGCTTTGAGAGAACCCTGTGGTTAGGCTTGGCGAGTTAAGAAGCAAATTAGCAGGAAAAGAAACGTTATGACTTTTCGACAATTTTCCCATTCCTGTGCGAGTAGCTTCTTTTGTAGCATCAACATCGGGATAGCTTGAGAGAACCCAGTGGGTAGGTTTAGTGAGTAAAGAAGCAAATTAGCAGGACAAGAAAAATGTGCGCTTGTATGAATTAAGCTCATGACACATTTTCGGCATCAATTTCTTGAGAAGCAATCACGCATTTCAATGTCGCATGTGGAAAGCATTTTTTCGTCGACAATTTAATAGAATGTACTCTCGGGCAACTTTGAAAGTGCATTCAACCAATTGAATGTTCACATTTCCGGGAATTTGGACTTTAATTTCAAGGGAGCTTATAACATCTCAAGAAGGCTATCAGACTTGTGTTGGATGCGTCTAACATGATGTACAAAATGTCTTCAAATAGATTGTCTCATAACTATGGTTATGTTATAACCTTGTTTTAATTGCTTTTTGAAGTGTTGTACGTGTTTGATAACGCGATGGCTTTTCCTATATTTCTCGAAACTATTGCAGTGTAGTTGCAGAGATTCTATAGCCTCTAATTGCAAGGTGTTCTGCAAATACCACATAAAAGTTGTAGCACTCATTTTTATAGTAATTGAAGTAGATGAAAAAACCGTACCGAATGACCAATAAGGCTGATTGATACATTTCCAACATCGATATATGTCAATACCAAAGAAAAGTAAATCTGATGACAAGCCCAGCAATCCAAGGCCTCTCAGATAAGTTTGATTTGTATGAATGGAGTGGAAGAGGGAGGCAAAACTGAAATAATCTTCGTCAATTGTCATCCCTAGACGTTCTTGGCACAGGATAGAACAGAATGAGGAGACGAGTTATTCCTCGTCAAGTGTAAATTTACATCTTCTTGCTTTAATACACAAGCTAAATCACAAAGTTAAGCGTTCCATATATATATATATCAATCATAATCTCTCTCCGTCTCCCCTTCTTCTGCTAGTGTCTTATGTATAGGCACAAAGAGTGGCTTGCCCTTGCAACTTCTTCAACCAAGTGAAACGCGTGAGACCTATCAAAGTGTCAAGAGTTGGCTTCAACAATGAGTAGTTGAAACTCCCTGTTTGGTGTCTGTTCAAATGCTGCATTGGAAGCTTTCTCATTTAGCATTCAAACTAGAAGAGCCCCCACCACCAAGCTTATGGTCGATTTGGCAGTAGACAACCTCCCCGGTGTCGTTGAGGTAGTGATCTCTCTTTAAACTTTGTATTAACGTCCCGATCGAATGGAAGGGCAATGGGCTTGACTTCTTCAGCTCCTAGGAATATACCCCGAGCATCGGTTTTGCTGCTTCCGTTCGCATCATCCCAAAGAAAAAAGGATATCTTTCATTAATTTATGAAGAGACGCTATCATTATCGAAGCCCAATGCTTTATAGATACGCATTATCTTATCTAGCCTAACACAGAAAGCAACTGGATATTTATATTGCAGTGATTCTCACAAGACTTGCATCTACGTAGCAAAGCTTCTATTTTTATCAATTAAAGTGATTTTTGTCAATTCAAAAGAGGGGAAATGTATATAACTCACAGCTTCAATTAAGTAATAATGAGGGAATTAAGGGAAAAGATGCTGTATGACGTGACTTCGATATCATGGTGAATGTTGTTGAACCATCTAAAGTCGCGATCGAGCGTGTGAGCCCACCTCATAAGCAACTCCATCCTTAAAATAAAAAAATAAAATAAACAAAAAAAACCTAAAATTACTTGCAATTGTCATCCCAAAACGGAAAAAAAAAAAAAAAAAAAAAAAAAAAAGAAGGTGGAAAGTATCTTCTTCTATTGAATTATATTACCTTTCACCGGTATCAAGGGAGTTTGTCTTCATGACCATGGTGATACAAGTCACAAAGTTCAGCCACATCACAAAAATGTGAGAATTACACTATTGAAAACATGTTCCAATTAGAGTTCGTCCAATGCTAGGAAATATTAAGATTGACGTACAAAATTCAGATACAGACTGATAGAGCAAGCTGTTAGTAGACCTTTCGAACAACTATGTGCCATTGAACAGCAAAATAAAGTCTACACGGAGTTGAAGATGATACCGAAGAAAGAGGAGAAGGGGAAGAGGAACTGCCCAATAAGGGATTCCATAGAGCTCAAGCGATTGGAGGGGTCACATCATGAAGGACAATCCCACAAGCAAGTCCACTATTAGACCATGTCTTGAGTTTGGGGCTGGAACACGATGTGCTTACTTGTTTGTAATGTTGAAGTCTTCTCTTTTAATAGCACAAAGTAGGGGCTAGAGAAAAGAGAGGAAAAGTAAATAAGTTTTCTTGGCTTAACCCTAGGCTGTCCTTTTTCTCGCAAAAGTGGCCGCAAAGGGTGGGTGCTTGAATGCATAGTAGCCACGCTTGAGTGTTCTCTCTGAGTTGTAGCCGCACAGCTACAGTGTGACGAGATGGCCGCACAGTAGGTCCCGATAAAAAGAGGCGAGCTGCAAAAGTGGAAAAATCTGAGGGGGTTCTTCACGGGAAGAGAATGGGCACCCTATGCGGCACGGGGGACGTTCGAACAAGGAGCATAGGACACACGATGAATTTTGTGCTGTTAAGATTTTTACATCTTATTGAGTTAGTTTATCTGTAAATACTTTGGGCTTGGTAATAATTTAGGTGAAGGAAAGAGTCGAGCATGTGAATAATTGTAACTCCAATTTTTTTATTATAGTATATTATTTGTTACTGGACGATATCAATATTTAAATCGAACCACGTAAATTTTGGTATTCTTTATTGTTCCTTGTTTACTTTCTCTGATTATCTTGTGTTGACTTAATTACAAGAT
Organism: Eucalyptus sideroxylon; assembly: GCA_014182405.2. Lineage (NCBI taxonomy): Eukaryota > Viridiplantae > Streptophyta > Magnoliopsida > Myrtales > Myrtaceae > Eucalyptus > Eucalyptus sideroxylon. The sequence goes on along the minus strand of CM024548.2, from coordinate 11,724,950 downwards.
CCTAGTAAATTAATCGAGCTTGAGAATATGATTTTCTTGATTTTACATAAAGATCACCAAAGTTGATCAGGAGCAATTTTGGCATTATTGAGCAAGTCTGACAAAAGTACACTGACACTATTTGGGAACAATTGCTGTCAGAGAGACATTTTGATGATCTTCAGCAATGGTATGTTGTTTGCAACTGCTACAACCAATGGCTAATTGGGGATTTCGATGGGCAACGGTCATTTGAGGATGAATAGCTATATATTGAGTCCAAGAAAAGTAGTTGGGTCGGGGAAATTGGAGAAACCGAACAAGATGGATCATGTGCTTTGGGTCTTCTTCTTTGCTCTTATTTTGCTATTAGCTGTTGTGTATACCTAATGTCAATGTCTATGTGGTGCTAATGTGTGTAATTAGTGATAAGAGCAAGTGTACAAGAGTGATAGTAGTATGTGAGTCCTAGTAGTGTGATATATTGGAAAGGCGGCACTTGTTTATTGTAACTTGTCTTGAAGATTATTAGTAGATTCCAACTTTGCTATGGCTGTTAGTATTAGGAGTGAATGTAGGCTTGGAGATAATATTGAACCACTATATATTTGCTTGCAAATCTTTTATCTCTTCACTATTTGTATTACCTTATCGTTATTATCATGATCTATTAAATAGCAGCACGCGCACCTAATTTCTATAATTTATTTCTACCAATGTTTGAAGTTAAACTTAATAATTTCTGCAAATGTTTTTCATAATTCTCAAACAATATATTCACCCCCTTTAGATTGTATTGTTAGCCCCCAATAGGGTATAATTTAAATATGGGAAACATCAAAGCACTTGTAACTCTAATTTTTTTATTATAATGAATTATTTGCTACTGGTTTTTCCCATGAATATAGGTAGAACCAAGTGATTAGTTTCCACGTTAAATTTTACAACACATACCATGGCCGTCCAACATGCTGTGGATGTGATAACATCTTTGCTCTCACTTGCTACGAATAGGCCACTCTCTAGGTGGAAGTGAGACCCTCTTTTCCTTGGACTACTCCACTGTGAAATCAACACTAGTCAGGACCACGAGAATCTCAATTCCTGATGACATTCTCTCATTCAAAACTTCACTTTTTGTTTCATGATCTTTAGAAATTCAAGAATACTTTCTCTATTTATGAATTCTCCAAGGAAACTCAGGATTATAACTTAGAAATAGAAGATGAAGTTTCAAAAGATAATCTTGCTAGCCAGAGGAATTGGAATTGATTTCAGTCAATCACAATCACAAAGCTATCGAATCTTAGAGGGGCTCTACCATTCAAAGCAAGCAACATTTCTCCATGAAAAGGTGGATTCATGTCTGATTTATGTCTAATTCATAGTTAATTAGTTGGGTCTATGATCTATCATCACGTCAAAAATAAAGTCAGGCAATTTGAAAGGCTCTTTGTGGGACATTGCTTTTCGACGTGCAGACCCTTGGAGTGTCATAACTTGGCACAAAGGGACACTTAAGTACCATAATATATGAAAGTGACACTTAAGTGCCAAAATCGGAGCAAAATAGATCATTTGAGTGCCAATCCGACCAAAATCCGGCCAAAACGTTGACATATCAATTTTTCGGCAAAGCAAGTGCAAAACGACGTTATTTTGATGCTAACATGGTAAAAAAAATTAATATAAAAATTAATTAAATTTAAATTTATTTAAAACATTTATTAAGAATACAAATATTTTTAAAAAAAAAAAAAAAAGGGATGCGGGCTGAGGGTGAGCCCTCAGCCATTGCCGCCTCTCCGCCGCCGCCGGCAAGGGCCGACGATAGAGGGGGAGGGTTGGTCGAGCCTTAGCCAAGGGCTGGCAACCTCGGTCGACTAGTAATGAGGGTCGCGGCCCTCGCCCGGCCGGGCCAAGGGCCGTCGCTCGTGGGGTCGACCCTCGCCTAGATTGGCGAGGGCTCACGGCTCTCACCCATTCGGCGAGTGGGGAATGAGGAGAAGGGGAGGCAGCCAGCGGCTAAGGAGGAGGAAAAAAAAAAAAAGGGCGGGGAGGGGGGAAGGAGGAGGAGGGAGGCGGCGGCGGCAAGGGCCGCAAGCCTCACCCAGATCTGGGGCGAGGGCACGTAGGCCCTCACCGCCGGTCAAGCGGGGCCATTGGCCCTTGGCCAATGCTCGGCGGCCCCAGCTGACCCTCCCCCACCTTTCCGGCGACGGCGGGGAGGCGGCAGCGACAAGGGCTTAGCCCTCGGCCGCCGGTTGCCTTCCTCCTTCTCCTTTGTTTTTTTTTAAATTATTTTAAATAAATATAAATTTTATTATTATTATTATTATTATTATTATTATTATTATTATTATTTCTTAAATTTAAATTAATTAATTTTTATATTATATTAAAATTCAAATTATACTAAAATGACGTCGTTTTGGGTAAATTAGAGCCGAGTCAACTCTCCAGCAAGCCACCTTGGTGGGAAAGGGGTTGTGAGGTGGCAAGTCCTTGTAATGGCATCCATGCTCTTGTAGATTCTCTAATAACTGCAAGAAGGAAAATCGAGCCCAATTCAAAAATTATGATACTAATAATTGATAACCGAAAAAAATAAAGAGCAGAACAAAGAGGTAGATGATTCATTGGACGACATGACTTAACATTCTCGACGTGCCGGTGATTCTGTGATAAGTTTTGTGGTTGATTCTCTTGTTGTATTCAATGCAAAAGAAAGTGACATTCAAAATTGTTAGCGGTACCATGAGTCACATATTTCATTATTCACTAAAATCATACTAAGTTCTAACCATTTATACCGAGCTTCTTAAGATGGAAGAGTTAGGTAATTCCTATAGAACTAGTGATTTTAGGGGAGATTAAATGAAATTAGATTTGTTTTATTTTGTAAAAGATGAATTATTTAAAAAAATTATTTACCTAAAAATAATTACTCATATCACTTACAAAAACGAAGGAACGAAATTTTTTTCATGATCCACGAAAATATTTAGATATAAATTATTGTCAATAATTAAAAAAAAATTGTTGATTAATTATTTTAAGCAATGTAAGCAATCATTTTCAAGAAAATATTTTCTAAATTATTCATATCCCCTGAAATAAATAAAGTCTAAACAAAGTGACTTCAAGCTTACCATCCATGTTAGGGCATGAGAATGGACGAATGAAGTAGATGCCTCACCACACTATTCTGCTTGGGATCATTCGAGAAGCTCTCATGCCCATTGTTAGTTTCGAAAGGAAAAAAATCACCAAAATTTAAGTGACAACAACAATAAAGTGATGGGTATATCCATAAGCAAACGTGATAAGACAACACAACTTAACTGAGAATCGGCAAAGCAAAAATGCGAGGTGGAAGCACCAAACCGAAGACAAACACAACACAAACTATGACAACAATAATCTCCATGAAATATGATGACATGATATGAAATTCTTCGCAAGAGATAAGCTAGAGTCCATACCGATTGTGGCCAAGAAAAAAGAGCTAGAACATGCTGCCCCGGCGGCCCAGTAAAGAGGCCAAATGACCTAGCTGTTCAAATATGCCGCCCTATTATGCAAAGACGACAGCAACATCCTGTTGGGGTTTGTTTCAAAAAATAACAATACATGCATTGGAAAAAAATTAATAAAAGATGATTCACAGAGGAAGCAAAAACACTCACGTATCTTCAAAACATTGTTTGCACAATTTAATAAGAAGCACGTGGAATTGAAAAAGGAGGGCAAAGTGATTTGGTTCTGACATTCTTTGAATCAGGCCACAAATTTTGATTTTCTCGTAGCGTTGGTTCAAATGTTGCTCAAATCAAGACCACAAACGTTTGATCTCCTTGTAGCGTGCCCGTAAGTATTCTGGTTCTGATGTTCAGTTCCAACTCCACAAATGTTAAAACTCTAGTTAAGATACACTATCGATCTATCGTCGAACGATAGAGAGAAATTTGAGAGAGTTCACTACTACGGTTGTGCCAGCAATTATTCTTGTGTGTGACTAAATTGATTGATCACTATTATCTCATAATCATCTCATGAACCTCTTGTAATCAATCTCAAATCACACATATTCAAATCAATTCAGCTCATTAACTTTGAAACTGTTTCAAAGCATTAATTCTGTAACCTTTACATATATTATTCTAAGCATTAATTCTATAACCATTACCACACTTTTAATTTGACCATTAAATCGGAAACCATTTGCGAACGTTAATTTGGTCATCTAATTTTGAAACCATCTTACATCATTAAATTAGCCATTGATTCTGAATTCGTTTTGGAACATCAATCTCTCCATTGATTCTAAAACCAATTCAAGATCATTAATTTAGCATTTGATTTTGATCCCATTTTTTATCTTTAATTTAGCCATTAATTTTGAAACCATTTTACATTTTTAATTTAACTGATTCTAAACTCGTTTCAGATCTTTAATTTGGTCGTAGGTTCATAAACTGTTTTAGAACTTTAATCTTTAGCCCAATTCAATTTGATTGCCGCAATTGCAAACACATTTGCAATATGTCTCTCCACTCAAATGTCATTTTGAATTGGTTAAGGTGTATAATATCCCTAGGTTCATCACTAAGCTAGTGGTAGGACTTGTACTAACATATTGGTATAACTTAGAGAACTAATTATCTCAATGAATCTCCAAGTCCTACAAACCATGAGTGACATTTACAATATGTCATGGCTACTCAAACAGTATGAATATTTCAAGAACATAACAAACTTGTCAGTTTTGGCAACCATGTAATTCAATTATTCTATCTAACTATGTTCTGATTGAACGAAGGTTATGTAATTATTTGTCAAGCCACCAATTCAATCATATGTCCCAATTTAAATTGATATGTATTTCTACGAGACATGAACAATCCTTTCTCGGTTACGACTCTAGCTGAGGATTTCAATATAATGTCACGATTAGATTACATAGGACATTAATTTTCTATCTTGTATATATAACAAGAAACAAGATTCCATATTGTACACGTATGTGCCTTCATATATGAACAAATTATGACCATCAAGTATAAAGACGGTTCGACGAAGCATCAATATATACACTTGTGAATGATGGCCATCTAACATAAAAGTCATCATCATGTCTCGATCTAAAGATTTTACACAATACCAAAACATGAATGATTAGTCATTGATCTCGCTAAAATCTTTCATATCGCTAATCATTCTATGCATGCCATATTCAGTGAACTTGTCCAATACAAGTACTTGTGTTCTAGCTCAAGTATCATAATACCCAATGACTTGTGACTCATCATCCCTTGAGGTATCCAATTCTCAATGGTAAGACTTGAGAACACACCAGTCTCAATCGATCTCAACAGAATCATTAATATCCTCTCAATGATTTATCAATCAGGAAATATTTAAAAACTTAGTCTAGTTGTAAAATGTCACATGTATTCTTAATACCTTAAGAATAGGTTCAGTCATAACCGATCTTATAAACACATTCATATAAATGGGATAATGAGTGAATATTTGTTTGCTATTAAATAAATAATGCAACTAAATTCCTTACATGGTTGCTTTGGGGCATATAGCTAACACATCCCTTGGGACGTAGCTCATCAACCTCCTGTTGGTAGTTTGTTTGTGAAATAAACAAAGAGGTGCCTTGTCCCACATCGAAAAGATATGAGTGCACACTTGTATGAGATTTAGCACTATTCAATGATCATTATTTTTTTTATTAAAATTCAAATTAATAATTATAAAATAACTATTGTGTCCTATTGAAACCATGTGATTGTTCACACTAGAGTGATGGTTATTTTTTAATTATTTAATTTTGAATTTATTTTTTTTCCTAATGGTTATTAGGCAGTCTTACAACCTTTGAAAAGTTATGTTTGTTTGGATATAACTTCTTTATCTTTGAAATGTTGTATCCGTTCAAATATGTTTATTCAACAGTTTTGTTCAATTCTTTGCAGAACTTTCAAGCATTTTTCATGATCTTCCTCTTCCTATTTTCATTTTCGTTCAAAAGATATACGGTCATCTTTTCCAATTTTTTTCTAGAGAGATCTTAGAGAAATACTAGAATTGTTATCTAGTATTCTCATTTGAGACTTTATTATATCCTTGAGGAAATTTGTTGATGACCATTAGCAATATTGTGGAGCAAATAAATCCTTTAAAAAAGTGATCTTTTGCCTCAAAATTTGACTTGATTATTCCACCTTATTTGAAGTCATATTTTTTGAACACTTCCATGGGTGCTTCATCCAGCAGTGCGTTAGTATCGTTGCCCTTATGTTCGCCAACTTGAACGGTGGTGCGGCCCCAGGGTCAAAGAACTCCTTTCCTCCTACTCTTCCCCCTTCCTCGTTGATGACCCCATTTAGTTTTCTCTTCTCTACTTTGTCATCTTGTTTACTGATTGGTGAGACCCACAATGGGGCGCTCACCCCCGGTCAACAGGAGAGACACGCGTGGTAATCCAATTGGACGGAGCATCCTGATGAGTCGTCAGCGACGACGATTCAAATTGATGACTGGTAGAATCGCTCTTTGGGTCTATCACCCCCAACTTTTGTTCATTGAAATGGAACAAGCTTTTGTTGTGCGAAGTCTGATGATTGAGGGGACAAGTATACCACAAGTACCAAAATTTGGCACCAATGGATATTGAAGTGCCAAAACTTTTAAAAAGTTCACTAAAGTGTCACTTCAAAAAAAAAATAAAAAATTGGAATACTTAAGTGCCAATGCCAGTGAGGGTAGCCAAAAATTTAACGTAGCTTATTTTAATAATATAAGTGGCTATGTGGCTTGCCAGAATGCTTACTCAACAATGAACATACAGAATGACATTGTTTTGCCCCTAAATTTATTAATTTAATATTAATTTGAATAAATTAACTAACTAAATTATTTTAGAAAGGGGGGGAGACAGCAGTGTTCAGCAAGAGCCTCCATAGCCCTCACCGCAGCTACCCCACCATCACTGGAATGGGCTAGCAATAGTGAGGTGAGAGTTGGCCGCAATCGCGCCAAGCCTTTGGTAGTGGTCGACAACCTTAGCCAACCGCTAGTGAGGGCCTACACCATCGTCAACCTTTTTGGCAATGATGTGGTGGTGATGGCAAGGGCTGTGGACGCCCTCGTCAAAGCTATGGCTTCCTTTTTTAAAAATCATTTTAATTAATATGTATATTAAAAATTAATTTTGAGGGTTTATAGCACCATGTGGATAGCTTTTTAAAAAAATGCCACATGGATAATTTTAAAAAAATTGCCATGTCAATTAAAAAAAAAAAAAAAAGGGTAGCCAAAAAAATGCCATATCAGCAGTTTGACCTAAATTTCTCACTGTTAGTACTTAAGTACTGCATTTTTTTTCCAATTTTTGAATGTACTTTTGGAATTTTTAGCACTTAAGTGTCTCTCTATGCTAAGTTTTGGCACTTGTGGTGTTCACACCTGAGTGTATGCAGCGAGTCTTTGGTTTTGTTCCATTATAAGTAGTCAGTTCTTGTGTGAACAGCTTTTTTGTTGCATCGACATTAGGATAGTTTTGAGAAAACCCTATGGGTTGGCCTAGCGAGTTAAGAAACAAATTAGCAGGATAAAAAACGTGTGCGTTTGTATGAATTAAGCGCACGACACATTTTCAGCATCAATTTCTTGAGAATTAATCGCGCGTTTTGATGTCACGTGTGGGAAGCAGTTTTTCGTTAACTGTTTAATAGAAGATAAACTTGGGCAACTTCGAAAATGCATTCAAGCAGTTGAATCATTTCCAGGAATTTGGACTTCAATTTCAACGGAGCTTATAACATCTTAAGAAGGCTATCAGACTTCGACCCAAAAACAAAAAAGCAAAAAACAAAAAAGAAGGCTATCAGACTAGTGTTGGATGCACCCAATTAGTAATTCAGGGTCCAATCAAGATATACATGATGTCTCAATATGAATTGTTCAATAACTATGTTATTTTATAACCTTGTTACAATTTTTTTTTTTTTTTGTGAAGTATTGTACCTATATATATCTTGAAACTATTGCCGTGCAGTCGTGGAAATTCTATGGCCTTCGATTGCAAGGTGTTAGCAAATACCACGTAGAAGTTTTAGCACTCATTTTCACGATAATTGAAGTCGTTGAAAAAACGGTACCAAATGACCAATAATGCTGATTGATACATTTCCGCATCAGTGTACGTTGATATCGAAGAAAAGTAAATCCGATGTGGACCCAGTTGACACCCCCAGTCATCCGAGGCCTCTTAGATAAGTTTGATTTGTATGATTGTAGTGGAAGAGGGAAGGAGACATGAAAATAATGTTCATCGTCATCTCTAGACATTCTTGACACAAGATAAAACATGATGAGGAGACGAGTTATTCCTCTTCAAATGTAAATTTACATCTTCTTGCTTTACATATTACAAACAGAGGCTAGATCATAGAGTTTAGCGTTCCGTATATATCAATCATGATCTCTCTAGTGGCTTCTGTATTGGCACGAAAGTTGGCTTGCCCTAGCAGCTTCTTCAACCAAGTGAAACTAGTGAGATCTATCTGATACGAAGCTTCATCGAAGTGTCAAGAGTTAGGCTTCTATAATGATTGAAGTCGAAACTCCCTGTTTGGTGTCTGTTCAAATGCTGCATTGGAAGCCTTCTCACTTAGCATCCGAACTAGAAGAGCCACCACCACCAAGTTTAGGGTCAGTTTGGTAGTAGACAACCTCCCCGGTGTCGCTGACGTAGTGATCTCTCTTCAAACTTCGTATTAACATCCCAATCAAATGGAAGGGCAACGGGCCCGACTTCTTCGGCTCTCGATAATATTTCCCGAGTACAGGCTTCGCCGCTTCCGTCTGCATCATCGCAAAGAAAAAGGGTTCGTCTCAGAGATTTATCAAGAAACGATATTATTATCAAAATCGAACTTATATATATATGCATTATCTTATCTAGCCTGATACATATAGGGACGGGATGGACCTACTTCAGATTTTCTCACGAGACTTGTGTCAAAGCAACAAAGCTTTCATTTTTATCGATCAAGGCGGCGGTCAATTTTTGTTGACCGAAAAGAGGGAAAATATATGTAACTCACAGCTTCAACCAAGTGATAGTGAGGGATTTGAGGGAAAAGATGGTGTATGACGTGAGTTCCGATATCGTGGTGAATATTGTTGATCCATCCATAGTCGCGATCGAGCGTGGTGAGCCCACCTCTTAAGTAACTCCATTCCTTGAAACAGAAAAAGCAAAAGAGACAAACCTTCAATTTCTTGCAATAATGTATTGTTCCAAAACGAGAAAAAGGAGGTGAAAAATGTCTTCTTTCATTGAATGACATTACCTTTCCCCGGTACCAAGGAAGTTTGTCTTCATGCCCATGGTGATGGAGGTAAGTCACAAAGTCCAGCCACATCACAAACATCTGATCAAACCAACAATAATTGGAAACACACTCTAGTTAGGATTTGTCGTTTGCTAGGAAATACCAAGACCGATGTACAAACTCATATATGGAATGATACAGCAAGCCGTACGTAGAACTTTAAACAACTAGGTTATGTTAAACGTCGAAATAAAAGTCTGCTGCGTCGTTTAGCATGCGGAGTTCTCAAATCCGGAGTTGTTAAACCGAACCATTAGCAAAGTTGATGATGAAGAAAGAGGGATTACCCAGTAAGGGATGCCATAGAGCTTGAGCAACTGGAGAGGACCCATCACGAAGGACAATCCCACAAGTAAGCCCACCATGGCCGCCCAACACACCGTAGATGTGATCACATCTTTTCTCTCACTTGCCACGAACAAGTCGCTCTCTGGGTGGAAGTGTGACCCTCTTTTCCCTGGACTTCTAATCCACTGTGAAATTAATAATACTATGTCAGGCCATGAGAATCTCAATTCTTGACGACCCCTTTCTCCCATTCGAAATTTCACTTTTTAACTATCTTTCAAAATTCAAGAATAGTTTTTCTATTTCCGAATTCTCCGAGGAAATTTAGGATTAGAACTTTGAAGTAGCATGTGAAGTTTCCATGAGCAATCTTGCTAGCTAGAGGAACAGGAATTGACTTCAGCCAATCATAATCGCAAAAGTCAAATCTGAGTCATCATTACCCGGAGTGATTACGCCTGCCGTGAGATCACGAATGGATGGTGAGGCATCGAATCTTAGATGGAATAAACTAAGCTCGAAACTCGGCCTCTACCATTCAATGCAAGCAATAATTCCTCCTTTTTTTTTTTTTTTTTTTTTTTTTTTTTTTTTGGCCGAGAGCAATAACTCCTCAATGAAAAGGTGGAGTTATGTCCGATTCGAACGGTGATTCAATAAAAGTTGGGTCTATGGTCTATCACGTCAGGATTAAAGTAAGGCAATCCGAAAAGCTCTTTGTAGGACATTGCTTTTCTCTCCTTTTTCTTGCTTTAACGGTGTTGATTCAGAATGAGCAACAAGAAAAAGATCATCTTGCGGAGCCACGTGTCGAACACTCACAAGATAGATGGGGTAGGCAAGCATGGGAAAAGGGGCTGTGAAGCGGAGAGTCCTTGTAATGGCGTCCAAGCTCTTGAAGATCCTTTCTGATAACTGAAAGAAGAAAGAAATCGAACCTAATAATTGAGAAGATTAAAAAAAAAAAACAAGAAAGAAAGAAAGAGTAGGACAAAGGGGCAGATTACTAACTGGATGCCATGACTCATCGTTCTCGGCGTGTCCATGATTCTGGTGATGAGTTCTGTGGCTGATTCTCCTATCGAATACAATACAAAAGGAAGTGACATTTGAGATTGTCAGTCGTATCATGAGTCACATATTTGTTTATTGACTAAAACTGTTCTAAGTTCTAATTATTTGAATTTACTGAGCTTCTTATGAGGGAAGTGTAACATAATTCCTATAAAAATAATGATTTATCACTTATACCGCTTACAAATGTAAACAAACGAAAAATATTTTTATTATCCATGAAAATGTTTAAACATAAATATCTTCATCAAACTAATTATTTTATGCAGTATAAGAAAACATTTTCAGAAAAATGCTTTCCACATCTTTTATTTTCCGTGAAATTCAATAAGCCTAAGCAAAGTCGTAGAGGTGGTGAATCGAAACTTACCATCCATGGTAAGGCACTAGAATGGAGGAATGAAGGAGATGCCCCACCACGCTATTCAGCTTAGCATCGTTCGAGAAGCTCCCGTGACCACTGCATCGGTTTCAGAAAGCCAAAAAAAGGCCAAAATTTAAGCGACTACAACCGGAACCTCCTTCAACAAACGCGATAACTCGACGTGTCTCAACTGAGAATCGACAAAGCAGAAATTCAAGGTGGAAGCGCCAAACCGAAGACATACGCAGACACAAACTATAACAACGATAGCCTCCATGAAATATGAGGACATGATGAGAATATTTAAGCAAAAGAGAGGAACTTAGAGGCCGTACCAATCGTGGCCGAGAACGAAGAAGGCCCAGAACATGGTGCCCTGGGCAGCCCAGTAGAGAGGCCAGACGACCCAGCTGTTCAAATACGCCGCCCCGCAGGCGAGCCCGAGGACGACGGCGACGTCCCTCACGACGTAGCTCATCGACCTCCACGGGTCCTTCACCCAGCAGTGCTTCGGTATGGCCGCCCTCACGTCCGCCAGCTTGAACGGCGGCGCCGCCCCGGGGTCGAAGAACTCCTCCCCTCCTCCTCCTCCTCCTCCTTCCTCGCTGACGACCACCCCGTCATCTTCTTCGTCGGTTGGCGAGACCCGCAATGGGGCGCTCACCCGGGTCGGCAGGAGAGATCCGCGCGGTCTCCCGGCCGGACGGAGCTTCAGATCTGCGGTACGGACGTGCGTGGATGGGAAACATCTGTTATCTTTCGTGGGCGTCCTCTGGCGTTGCGATCTGGGGATGGTTTGAGGGAGGGGTTTGAGGCCACATTGGGACAAGACCCATGTAGCCATCGTTGAAGAACAGGTAGGTAGAGAGAGAGAAAGAGAGAGAGAGAGAGAGTGCAAGGTATATACTATATCTGGGGATTCCTTTCCTTTATTTTAATTATTTTGGGAGGGGGAGAATGGAGGAAGGTGCAAAAGAATCGGGAGTGAAGGGGAAAGCAAAAAAGAAATGGTGGAGTGAAACAACGCACAGAGACAAGAGAGAGAGAAAGAGAGAGAGAGAGAGAGACGGGAAATCTACTAGCGGAATGAATCTAGATATCTGCAAGGACGAGTACGAATGGTGTTGTCCCGAACGAAGGACGGGGACCCCTCTTTCCCTACAAGAACCGGTCGTACCTCTCTCTCTCTCTCTCTCTCTCTTCTTCTATGTCTCAAGCAAGATTCTCTCTCTCCTTTTCTCTTCTCTTGCAGATGTTGTCTGAACGACAAGGAGGAACACGAGGGGAGGCTGTTAATATAGTTTCAAAGCAGAGACCGTGCCTCGCTCGTTCCTCGCGTTCGTTCTTGCTTGGTTCGTGGGAAACTTCATCCTTCCCTACTGGCCAAAAAGGAGGAGGAGGAGGAAATCTTTTTGAACTTTTTTATTTCAAGAAATTGACGTGGACATCAAAAGTCGTCTTCTGCGATGTGGGTCTATCATTATCAATGTGTGACTTTCTTAGGTACAACACATGGGTTTCAAAATCTAATCGCGATCGGCATTCACGTTTTTATGTAGTTTTCTTGATTTATGAACAGCGATCAGCGGGGATGTCACTACAGCGATGGCGGGGATGTCACTAGGCTTGAATATTCGATTCGGCCGGTTCTTGATATCTCTCTCTCTCTCTCTCTCTCTCTCTCTCTCTCTCTCTTATGCGAGATGAGTTTTGCCGGTTTCGGGGAGATGGACGGTGCAACTGGGCTCGTCTCAAAGTTCTCCAAACTCGTTTACAAACAAAACTCGATTTGGTTCCTTTTCTCTCGATAGCTCGATACATTCCTTTTTAACAACAATACACATCTTGCATTTTTGCTCAAAGTTTCTGAAATCAAAAGTGCCGAAATTAATGTAATATGATAAGATACGACACGAAAATCCTATTGAATCTTTTATAAAAGTCGGTACGGCAGCCTCTCGATAGCGTGACAGGCTCATCCTTTGAACATAATATGCCTCTTACATAACTTGTTCGGATCGAAAGAGCGCTATTGGTGCGAACATGACAATGATCGGGAGCATGGAAACCACCCAGCTGCTTGTCCTCTAATGGTGCTGTTCATCATGGTAGTATTGAAAAGGGTCGGCGGGAGGACACTCGTGAGGCCACGTGAGGAACGTGGGTCAATTCGAGGGCGCGTATAGGACAGGAGCATCGAATGCGGAAAAAGCAGACCATGTGAAAGTCCTGCCTGGGGATTTGGCAAGGAAAATGTTTTTAATATTGGCAAGAAGCGTGGTTTGACTAAGCCCACTGAGGGATTGGCCATCCCACCCCCAAGTTCTTGATTGGTAGATGGGCCATCCTTGTCACTCCCAAAAATTTTCCTCCTTCAACTGCTTCTCCGTTGTTCCTACACGAGTTGAAAGTGTGTAGACGTTTTTATGGGGGCTTTAATATGACCTAAAACGATGATAGATTAAAATGATGTCGTGATGAACTGGGATTATATGTTTATCATGGTGAATTTTGCCCTATTGAAGTAGGCGTGCTATGATGGAGATGTGTCTTCCTGTCAGTTGTGTATAGAAGTCGCCGCACGCACCTTCCCTCTCTTCTCTCTCTCTCAATTAGAAGTAGCAGCTTTAGATCCTCTCTCTCTACCCAATATTGGATAGGAGGTCGCCATTAGGCTTGCCATAAGGCTAACTAAGGTAAAGAGACCTCGAACATGTGATTGTGCTGTAATGGTTGCCACCACACAAAGCACATCTCTATGCCTACGCACACGCATGTGCACGCGCAACAAAGTGTTTAAGGATTAGGGTCCGGTGGATTTTACATGTGATTTTTCTCTATTGTCTAGACCCTTTAGTTGATTATTGATGTGACAACTAACTAAAGGATTTACAAAGGGACATTCATCTAACATTGAAATATGTATTAGATAAGAATTAGTTCTTAAAAAGTAGGGTTAATATCCTAAAAAACCCAAAACTGATATATTTGTGACAAATTTACCTCAAATTATTTTTTTGACCACCAAAAACCCCAAACTAGTATACCTTTGATAAATTTACCCCAAACTGATATACTTGTGACAAATTTACCCTCTGTTAATTTTCGTTAAATTTTACTATTAAATTATTAAATTAAATGACACGTAACAATTAACTGGTATACCAATTTGGGATTTTACGCTCCGTCTGTCATAGTTTACGATTGTTGTGATTTTTTTTGTGGTATTAATCCAATTTAGCGAAGAATATATTTGTCACAAATTTACCAGTTTGGAGTTTTTTGCGGTCGAATAAATTAGTTTTTGGTAAATTTGTCATAAATGTACCAATTTAGGGTTTTTTTATGGTCAGTCGAGGTGAATTTATCACAAGTATCCCGGTTTAAGATTTTTTATAGTCAAAAAAATAGTTTTAGGTAAATTTGTCACAAATATACCAGTTTTGGATTTTTCAGGATATTAACCCTTTCATCCAAACAGAAAGGGTATTAACTATAAAAAGTATAGTGTTGACAAAACATGGCTTGTTTGGCAAATTAGACATAAGTTGTTATTGATAATAGAAATATTTTTCATTAACTAATTATTTCAAGTGATACAAATCATTATTTTTATAAAAATATTTTCTTAATCATTCATTTTTGAAAAATGAATGAAATCAAAATTCTCCATAATCTTCAACTAAATTGAGGCCCAGAGATCAATGAGGCTTTTCAATAGCTATCACTTGTTTTTTTGGTCAAAAATAGCTGTCACGTACTCACTCATTAACTTGGTCACCCTAATCATACAAGATGTCAAACTCCACTAAAGCTCTATTTATTTTGTGAAAAATAAATTATTTAAAAATATTTTCATAAAAATGATCATTTATACCACTTAAATAGTTAATAGAGAATCTTTTAATTATCGGTAATAATTTATGTTTAAATATTTTTTGTGAGTAAAAATAGTATTTTTCATTCATTAACTTTTTTAAGCAATACAAGTGATCAATCTTAGGAAGATGTTAAGTCATTTTTTTATTTTCCACAAAAGAAACAAAGCTATGATTAATAAGGGATTACGCCCAATAACGACATATGCCTGCCACACTTGATGGCAATGATTAAATTAAATGAGCCTTAATCGGACTTCATGATCATGAAAATGAACTGGCTCTGCCCAAATTTTTTCTTGGAGAAAGGCGGCTTTCCATGATGAATCTGATGATGCCTTTTCGTAGTCATCGTATTCCACACACAATCATTTCTAACCACGATCCAGTCATGTAAAATCAAAATGGTATCATCCGTGGGCAACAAACGGCAGCGAATAGTAAGATCGACAATTAGTCCTACCAGCAAGGTCCCCTCGCGAATGCGTTTTCAGGGCATTTTCGAAGTGGATCGGAACGATCCTTGCGAACAAGAATTTGATAATTGCGTGACTTAGCGAGCTAAGGAGGGTTGCAAAGTTGGCAGAGAGAAATCGCCCTATTCATCATCCTTGCGATGCATGACAATTAGTGATTCATGGTGATCTTTCATCAGATCGAAGCAATGCAACTTTCAGATGAGAATGAGACGTGCGTTCAACGGCCATAACTGCTAATTCCATGTCCAGCATCTTCCCCACTTCCCATCAGACTACTGTTATAGTGTTCCACCAGCAAAATCACATTTGCCATGATTTTGTCCATATCACCACTAACAAATGCAAAAAGTATTACCTCATGTGTTCGAGCACTCGAAGCACTACCTACATTTCCAAGCACAAACAACTCACGCCTTTTCTTTCTTAGAATTTCTCATCATCGCTACTTTGCTCTTTGGTCATTTTGCTCTCAGTGCACGACCTACTCATAGATTAATCATCGGGAGGTCATGTAAATAACATCAAATTAAGTACCATATGCAATCAATGCGACGTTGATTACTTTGACACTCCCTCCTGTGTAAAATATATCGACAAATGGTATTCAAAGTGTTTTTCCATATACTTATGATCTCAAAGCACTATCTATGTTTCCAACTGTTTTTCTGGTGTTAATGGGTCATCATGTGATGGCCAGGCCTTTATCTCTGCACAATAATGGACCTTGATTTGCAAAAGAGAGCATGCTCTTTTTACTAATCCGTCAGACAAAACTTAGCACAAACTAGGTGTCTTTTTACTCCTTTTCAACCCAGAGCAGAAAGCTAAAGATTTTCTAGTGCTTCAGCCAGGATAAGAGAAGGTAATCTACAGTCCAGTAAGAGTTGTTTGAATAACTATACCAATGAAGGTCAATTTGTCATCCGCAAGGCATTCGCTGGTGGTCTAGGAACCATTGATCAATATTTACTTGCACAAGATAATTCATATTCTTGATATTTATTTCACAATACCCAGTACTTCTCCTATCTCATAGTCAAAAATCAGCTCAATGACATTTTTCCATCAACTATTTTACCAAGAAAAAAGAACAGTCCATGACTATTCATTGCTTTACAGGAAAAACTTCAGGAGAGAACAGTGGCATCTACCTTTTGGCACCTCCTGACTGACAAGCTCCACTTTCCTAGTTGATGCCATCTGCACGCTCATTTGGACATCAATTGGTGGCCACCCATGTATTTGAATAAGATAGCCACCAGTGGATGGATGCATAGTGAAGTAACAGTATGTTTTGCTCATATGTGCCACCATTTTCGCCTTTCCATGACCTTGACAAGCTCATTGGCTAGTGAAGCAAAATCTTCAGCTCCGCTTTGCAGTTCTGCAGTGCGCTGGTTGATTTTCTGATAAAACCAAAACAAACACAAACTAATTTCATCAGAACACGACAGAACGTTCACCAACACAACCGATATGCCTCAAGAAAATTAAGCAAATAGCCACAAGAAAAATAACATTATAGGCATCTCCATTTTCTTCAGTCAAACTACATATTATGTACATTCAGCACTAAAGCAACTGACTAATGCTATAATTGAACACAATGAATTCCCCAATATATTTGCATTACACATATGATTCAGCCAAACCTCAGCCCTTCCATTCAGAATTTGAGTAATGCTTGCATATTATCAGGTTATAGATTTGATGTCCTCCGACAGCACTGGCAATAAACATGTACACTACAGATAGAAAATAAACATGACTGATGTCCTTGCATGCCGATTTGTGTATTCTGATAAGAGACTTATGCAGTCACCTTAATCATGTTCAACTTTATGTCATGTTCTCATCCGAAATCAAGTAATATTCTTTTTATTATATTCTCACCCACATAAAAACAACTAATGTCCTTGCCAATCCAGTGATATCTATGTAAACTCATAACATCGCACTACCTCGAGTTTCGCCTGCCTTTCAAGAAGCTTGTTTCTTGCCTCTTCAGCCACTGCAGCTGGATCCTGAAATCATTTGCCACATAGTTTAATGCCAGTTCGGTTCACTAAAAAGTCATAAAGAGTGCATCTGCATGAGAGAGAGAGAGAAAGAGAGAGAGAGAGAGAGAATCTGGGATTCATTTTGCTTACCCTTTTCCGATATTTAGCAATTATTTCTTCAGGTGTCCTTAGTCTAGGTTCCGTGACATCTGTTGCCCCTTCAAATAACTTCTCCCTTTCCGTTCCTTTTACAGAAGAAAATGGTAGTCTAATCTATCAAGTCATAAAAGTCAAATACGTCATCATGTAATTCATGTAGTGAAATGGAAAATTACTGTTGTCTTTATTTTGGGGTTTATAGACTGAAGCAGATGCCGTTGGTGCAAGATCATCAATTTCAATGTCATCTGTGCAAACAAGAACCTGAAACTCAGTAGATAGCCAAAGGTAACAAAAATAAAAAACACCAGGATGTGGTTGCAGAGATGGATCTCACCTATGCTAAGCTCCACTTCCTGATCATTTGTGCCAGAAGATGGATCCACAATTTCCTGATTATTTCTAAGTGTCGGTAACTGGTCCACAAATGGAGGTTTTGAGAATACATCCTCTAAATGAGTAACATCAGATTTTGAAGTCGCAGCATGTTTCCCCTTGTTTTCTGCTTCTCGCATTTTAAATCCTTTCACAATGCCCCTCAGGATTCCTGGTCCAGAAGCCTGGATTGACAAGAATTATGTATACATACCAGCCTGGAGATTGTTGACTAGGATGCCAAAGAAAAGAAGATAGCATAACCTGTTTTTTCTTCTGACTAGACAAAGTGAGTGCAGCATCTGCAGCATCTGCAGCAGCAGCAAGAACCTGATCATGGAGACAAGGCAAAGCTCCCATGGCCCTACAAAATGATCTTATATTATTTGATAAAATTCGAGCTTTTACAGCAATTAAAAAAAAAAAATCACCTAATTACTTAAAATTTTTGGTATACAAACTCGATTTAGTAGTGGCATAAATACCTGAGATCATCTTCACCATCTTCCAGAGAGATGAGAGCCAATTCACACCCATTTGCCTATCATAGATAATTACAACAGGTGAATCCTTAAACAAACCAAAAACATGCAGATTGCAAAGGAAGGTTAACGAAATATGCTTTTAAAGAAGATCAACTTGAATCATGTCTATTATACGTCCTAGCTGATAAAAATTCATGATGGAACAGATACCATTGCACCAGTTTTCACTCCCTCCATTGACTATAAAGGGAAACCAATTGATAGATGGATACATCCTAGAACTTCTTCCTAATAATTAGGTTCATTGTCTATCATTTATGTAATACCAGCGCAATCTGTGAACCGTCAGAAGCCATCATCTTGCCCATGTTTGCCGTGAAATTCCACCTTAGAATTGACACTAAAGAGCTTACTTTCACCAAAGCTAAATCAGGCAAAGATCTGTCAAATTGACAATCAGAATAGTGAGGAATGCTCCATCAGTGAGTGAAGAAAATATATCCCAGAAAGGCAGAACCAAGGAAAATTAGGTTGTTTTGTCCAGTTCTGGAATATCATCACAAGCCTGAAGTTCACAATTACCTGATTTCAAGGTCTCCAGTCTGGTACAGCACGACCAGTCCACTAACTTTCCCCTCTTTCCTTAAAGTTGAAGTCCAACAGCAAGGTTTTGCATGTTTCACTTTGCGACTAGTTTTATGATTTCCCTGTGTCAGTTTAACAATTAGATTGCTTGAAAACATAAGAACTACAAATGACCGGAGTAAACTAACAGAAAGAAACCTGAATTACAGATTTTGTTGAGTACAGGCGCAAGGAATCTTCATAGCATAGCAGTAAAAGCGAATCCAGTGATCTCCCAGCTGAAAATGCATCTTTTGAGGATTTAAGCTGTGCAGTCTCATTTAAAACTTTTGCAACTTTGCCTTCAGTAGTAGCATCTCTCCTGGACGAAGTGTCCTTAGCTGACTGCTCTGAAGAGACTGAAATGTGGTCATCTGAAGAAAACTAAAATTCTGCCTTCAGCACATCATATTGAACTAAATGTAAATTATTTCTCACTGACCAAAATATTTCACTTGCCTATAACATACATGGCAATTGGAATAGATTTCTTTTTCAAGAGCAGTGGACGAGAACTGATCTGGTTACCCGTGCCACCATCTATAATAAGAATCTTTGCATCCTTGGTCAATACAAATACAAGTTCATCTATAGGATCAGTTGGCATATTCACTTCCACAGTCTTTTGGCTCTTCAGCATATTATCAGTGTTACTGGATGATCTCCAACAAATGGAAACGACAGGTGAGAGGGAACCACATGAACAGTCTGAGCAGAACAAAACTGATACTGGACCCATGTCAAGCACTGCCACCTGTAATAGAAACATAAAATCAGCTTTCTCAAGAAAGAAAATTAAGCAAAAAAGGTAAAGTATGCTTGAACAGTCAAGCAGTATGATCCTCACCTGACCAGACTGAAATCCAACAGCGAGTTTGGTTGCATGATTCACAAACTGTAGTACTTGAACAGGAGAGTTGAAAAGAGTAAAAACAGCTTTACACTGGCATGCCTCTTCTGAAAGCAAAGGGTGCACTGGAAAGTTTGAACAGTATTAGGTTAGAAAAATGTAAAGATCCAGAAAATCCTGCATTATCACACAATGAAATGGTCCAGCAGATACAAGTAACCCTTGCAGGAAAGATGACATGAAAGAGAAATACTCAGAATGTACACAGTCTAGAAAAGAAAAATCCAGTGAATTCACTCTCCAATATAAATTCATCTGCCTACAATAATTAATCTTCAGCTCATTTGAATAATAATGTCTCTTATCAAGCACAATATGCCACTACTACAACCACAAATTCCATCTAGATAGCAAACAAGCCATTTTTGTGTGATCTTGAAGAGGTTGTCATTTAAGCATTTCCAATTGTAATGCAACAATAGCCAACATCACTTCAAATGGTTGCATTTGATTTGAAAGATCATGTCAAATCCTAGAGATTGCCAGCAAGCAGCATTCAGAATCTTCAAGAGAAATCTGTCTGGAAGAGCATATTTGGATTGCAGCTTCATTCTAAAGACTCAGGTTCCAATTTCTACAAATACTGCAACAAGCAATGGCTCACATTTTGGATTCTCTTTCCAACAAAAATAAATTTGCACTCATTGTTCCCAGGATAAATTACATTGTCCTAGTGTTTAATAAGATTTTAAGGGTTATTGTTGAAAAGAGATCATTAAATGATGGCTGACACCCAAAGGATGAATATTATGTATCCTGAAAGTAAACAAAGCAGACTTCCATTTTGGTACTAAGCATTGTCCATGTTTTCATTTGAATTTCTGCTAGTTACATTTCACTCCGGAGAAATGCATTGTGCATGTGTTGTTTGCAAGCAGAAACTGGTTTTCTCAAGAATGGCATTTGTAATAAATCTCAATATCAAAATCACCTTCATGTTTAGAGTCTGTTATGAAGTGAAATTTTTTATCGGTTGTCCAGCTCTTGAGATTATATATGAGCACCTGGACAAACAAAATGGGGGTGAGGCTTTATGCATTCAACACAATCTAATACAAAAGAATTTTCAGGAAAAGATGCTCTTCTGACCAAGCCACTTTTGTTGCCAACAGCCAAATGCAGTGTGAAAACACACAAGTCTAAAGATGAAACTGGTGCAGTTAAACCAGCCACTTGAATACCTTGCACCTGGCAAATCAAAGCTTTGATTTGAAAGATGCATATCTGCAGCAATTTTAGAATAAGATTATGGAAGATAGGAATAGGAATAATAACCTGTCCTTGCAAAGTAAAAATAGAAGACAAGATAGGGTGTGTCGCATCCCACATCCTCACAGATCCATCTTGATATCCACCTATGTAGACTCTACCAATTCCACTCTCTTCGGTACTTGATAATTGACAGGGCACACCTCCAGTCAAGGGCCAATCTGATCCACCATGTACAGAAGCTGTTGGTCTGGCCACTGAACTTATCTGCATAAATAAAGAAAGGACAAACAATAGTATCAAAGAACATTTAGTAGAACAATTAAGTTAGCTAAGCTAGACACATGCAGGAATGCCACCTTTGAGAGGTCCTTTGATGAGCATTCTGGTAACTTATAAAGCCTTGCGGAAGTAAGCAATGGATTTCTCGCTGGTATTACTGTAGGAAACTCTAAAGCAGGAACAGATAGTTTTCTCTCATGTTGGGACATCAAGGTAGAAAGGTAGGAGTCATCGTAAAAATGCAGTTGCCCAGGATTGGTCAATACAAGAAGATCAGCACTAAGATTACCCCCCGCTCCCACACTTGGTAACAAAATCATATCCGCAAAAGAGCCAGTTAAGGTGAGATCAATACGACCAGTACATCTCAGGTTTTCTGCGCCCGATGACCATTCAAGATTTAAAACCTGAAGCAGTAGATGAAATTGTAAGAGCATAATCCATGCTGATAGGATTTAAAGGGGTTTTTAGAGCAGCTGCATTAATCCATCACCTGATTAAAGCTAATCTAAAAAATATGACAATCATAGCAGGTCAGAAATAGGACAAATCAAACACACCATATCTTGTCAACAAATTGTCAAGTAACTAAAGTTTAGCTACTCCACTCATTATTCTGATAATATGGTAAGTTGCATTCGAGGCATATGTTTTGTTGTAGAATATTTTGAATTTGATCCGTCTAAAGCATATCGACATGTTCATGAACATCCTAATTTATCTTTATTGAGTAACCATGAAGTGAGAATTAACAGCTAAATGAGCAATAATAAGTTATGCCGTACTGTCAAAACTTCTTCGGCCCCTATCTGATCACCACCATAGGCAAAGAGAAGGCCGTTATAGTTGTGAGATTTCTTGGTTGGAAACCACTGCAAGACAATGACAGGGAGTCTCCTCTCCTCAGATGACAATCGCAGCCTAACGACATCACTTGAAGGTAATTTGGCCACCGGGGCTTTATTGACGGAAGAAGATAATGTTTTCCAGAACAAAATATCTCCATCTACATATCCCACAGCAACAATGGATCCATCACCAGAGGCCCAACATAGAGCACTAATTTCTTTCTCCTCAAGATAGCATCCAGATGTATCTTCTGAATTATCCTCTTTGATAGCAGAATTGGCAAATCCATCCTTCAAATGGAGATCTTTACCCCCTCCAATGAAAAGAATTTGACCTTCTGAAACATCCCAAAGGATAAGCAGCCCACAATCATATGCAATAAGTACTCTGCAAAAGAAAAAAAAAATCAAAATTAATGCAGAAGACTGCATAAATCAAAATCCTTCACATAATTACTCATAAAGCTAAAATGATGAGGTCTTGACCATGCAAACAGGACATGCAAATCCACACAAAGACGGATAAAAATTTGGATTCTTCTAGTTTATGCACATGAACAGGGCGCCAAGAGTAACCTGCGACTTGTGTTTAAGCACATAAAAGGAAGAATGAGAATAAATAATCCAACATAACATTAAGTACAGTAGTATATTTGTAGCTCTTGTTTGACCTATAGGAAGAATTTTCTGGAAAAGAAATTTTACTCCACACTAATTGGAACTCTAACAAATACGTTTGAGAAAAATATGGTCTTTCCTGTTAGGATGACAGCATGTTATTCGTTCATTAATTGGATGATTGAATTCAGAAGAGATGATGTGAACAAAATGTTCCAGAAAGACGACAGAATGGATCCATTTAAGTAATTTTGACGGAATTGAATTCCTAGAAGACAGAAATTAGATCGTGCCTTCAGTGTACAACTTCAAGGAGCATAAAGCGTTCGTATCAACACCAACAGTAAAGGGATGACTACTGCATTTGTTAGCAGTGGACATTTCAATCTACAAATTGTCCAACTGGCAACATATACCTTCTTAAGACGACAGCAAGCACAATGTGCCTACTATTTGCAAACAAAAGCTATGACTAAATCAGTACACCTAAATTAAGAACAAGGCCTCACATACAGAGTGATATAGTAAATCAAGAGAATTGTAGATGACTAAAATTCATTGATCTTACCTATCCCCCGATGGACATGGTTGGTGAAGAACTCCAACGATCATATGATGATCATCTGGAAATGAAATTCCTGAAACCTCTGCAAAGAGAACAAAGAAACTAAATCACTGTCCGGGCATAAAATATATTATGAAAAATCTATGAATGAAAGGAAGTTGACAACACAGGTAATTGTGGTAATCAGGCATATATCAGTCCTTTTAGCATCAGCTGTACTCTTTGAATATGCTCCAAACTTGTAGGGACAGAGTTCCACACCAGTCATCAATCTAGTAAACATGCTTGATATTGTCAACAACTTTCCTGACGGGCTTAAGCTTTTAGGAGGTCAATTAATTCAAATTGTGTGAAAGCTTTGGGTCAATGATTTGAATCTTGGCACTCCTTTTTGTTGTCATTATGTCTGTTACTCCTGTTTGTCATTTAGCTGTAATCTGATGAGGTTATGTCCACGTCTTATATTTCATATGTAATGTCTGGTTGTATACACTACTCAATTTAATAAATAGCATTTTAACAACCGAAGTGATTTAGTACATGGGGTAGATGACTTTCAAACCTCAAATAAGAAATTTTCAATTTGTTCAGAAGGAGAGCATATATTACTCATTATCAACCTAAGATTCACCCTATACAAATTCCTTTAGAAGGTAACTATTGGAACTAGCTCTTAAGGTGCCTACAAAAGAAGTACAAAACTGGTTGCCAACAAGTGATGCTCCATAAGATGTAAAACAAACAGTCTAAAGACACATGACATGAGAATTTCAAGATATCGTATTGTACACGTATTAATACAGGCACTTTTTTTCCTAAAATTAATTTCTGTGACTTCAAGACATTGTTCAAGTTTCTAAGCTACAAAAATGCCAGAAACAAACTGCCTTTCAATTAAAAAGAAAGCCATAACCACATGCATGTGAGAAAAGAAACAATATGCAAAATCCTATCTGCAGCAGCCTCTCAAAAAATGTTCTCAGGTGGAAAAAGCCAATGGCATGAGGATTAGGCCATCAGCAGATACTGCTAATCATCATCAGCTTCATGATGAGGTTAATCAAGACACCATTTAATGGCATTTGACTGCACAAAGTTCTAGATCAGTAGATCAGTAAAATTGAAAATACTCATCAATTATGGAAATACTACAACAGACTGACCATTCAGAAAAGGAATGAGGGGTTACTGCTTATAGAAGTTGCAGGAATGTGATAAGGCAACTGGCAAAGTTCTCCACTTTCAGCATTGCACTTTAGTACAGAAAGCAAACCATGATCGTCGCCAATATAGCTGCACGCGATGATAAAGTAGCAGTAACTTAAAGCATTTACAATTTATTGACTAGCAAATCAGTTGGAGTGAAATAAAGAAGAGGAAAAATCACTGCATTGTCTTACATGAAGTTGGAGCCTGTGATCACAGAAAAAGCTGTAATGTTTGATTGCCATTGTAAACAAGAAGCTAGGCTTCTTCTCTCCAGATTCCACACCTATGAAGAACCATAAAGAATATAACAAATTTTTTTTGCTTGATTAAACTTCATTTATCCTAAGTCAGAAATCCCAAAGAAGAGGCCTAAGCCCCTGTTGGTTCATGCCTGAATGTAGTTGTCATTCGAGATACTGACTAAGATTCCCTGGTTCCTCAGGAACTGTCAGACAAGAGATTAACAATTAGTGATCAATAAAGGAAATTTCGAGAGGCTATCTAGGTGCTATACAAGCATGTGCAGTAAAACAAAGTTCTACTTCCATCAACCTAGCAGACAAAGCATACACTACAAGCCCAAAACTGCAACCATGATGCTGCAAAATAAGAGACAAATTTCACGAAGATCATTAATCATTTTATATAAGTGTCCATTTAACCAAATTGCTCCTGGCTTCTTCAAGCTCAACCATCCGAAACAAGATCATATAATCTAAAAAGAACACATCATTCAATATGTTCATTATTGAACAAAGAAAGCCATCACACATGGCAGCTTGTACGAAAAAATGCCATAAGTAACACCTAGAAAATACAAAACAAAAGAAAGAGGATCGAAGGCAGCAACAACATATATCTACAGCTACTGGATAGTAAAATGTATCAACACCTCATAAGACAATCTCCTAACAAAATGACATGTAAACCGATGTTACTTCAGGGTAAAAGCAATGAAATTTTTCTCCTATTAATATTGCTTAATGTCATTGAATGGAAATCACTCCCTTACAATACGGAAATTATTTTGTGTCTGTACTAAAATAAGGAATACGGTAAATTGGATAACATGAGTGTAGAACCAAGACATATTAAGTCATTTCACATCAGAGCTTTTCTATATCTACAAGTACTTGATTCTCAAGCCCACTTCATGTAGATTTCCCAGTTCTATTATAGCTGTGGCTCAAATAAATTGCCTGTAGTAAACTGGCCAATGGAGATAGAAACTGTATCCTCCAAACAAGCCCAAGCATTCGATGCCAGGTGTTCTTGGACTCAGTAACTTTTACCAGATTTTACTCATGCATGTTGCTGGTTATGCTGTCAAGCAAAGAAGTACCCTGAGGGTCAAAAGACAGTAACTCGTAAAATCCTGTCAATTTTTGCTCAAAAGTTACTGCACATTGGCCTTCATATAATAAGCTGAAAACCTAAATATCAGAATAGAAAGCTTCCTTGAGAGGTTCATCAACATATGCCATTCCCCCTTTAAATACATTATGAGAGCATGACAAGCAGCAATGATAATCTGCATTTCATCAGAACAGACAAACCTCTAAGTGTTTGATAGGAAGTTGTCTAGGAGACATGAAAAGTCCTTCAATGCCATCACCACCTATCACTTTGATCCTGCCATCTCTGCAACAGAAGTATGAATGTACGAAAGTTCAAAACTGAATGTCCAGTTGTGTAGTCCACAAGATGCATGAGATCTTCCAAGGCTTCCATCAAGAGAAAACAACAGCATTTCCACTTACAGGGTACCGATCGCCAAAAGGCTCTGAATGGGGTCAAAAGCAAGAATTGAGGCGGTGGATGGGACCCCATAGTGGACATAAACGCGCAAATCCAAATCCTTCCATGCTGAATTGCCATGCCGTGAATCCCCCTGCATAAGTATTCTCTCCCATTAATCAAGTCATCAAATAGTAAAAAAAATCACCAATCAAGAACCATACAAAGAGTAGGAACATGAAACAAGCACACAAGTGAGACTCCAACGCCACAATGAAATCCGGTAACCACAACAGAGCATGATCCCACAAGCGCAAAACACGTCAAAAGCAATTCAGCCTGCGATCACTTCTTGACAAGTACACATTACTAATCACTAGACCGGCATCAGAAGTGTATAAAATCAATCCTCATACTGTCGGGTGACGAGAGACCACGTGAATATAAAAAGCTGGCAAAGCCTGCAAACAAATTAACACCCCCACTTTCGCATTGCCAATCGGACCCAAAGGGCACCTCCGAAATCGACAAACGGGGAGCCTCACGCGCGCAACAAGCTTGCGGAGCACAACCCAACTCCGATGCCACATTAGGAAGCCCGATGGAAAACGCATTCCGTATAAACGAAACAACTTTCGACACGGCAACTCATCACTGCTCGCTTGTACGTGAATAACTCCGAAAAAACGATAGCATCACATCATCTCGAAGCTACCACGACAAGGACTCCGATCGACCGGTAGCGGGAAAAGCTGCGGACGAAGGTGGGAACGCCAAAACGAAAGAAGAAGACGACAAAGAAAAAGGGGAAGGAACGGGGCGGGACCTGGGTAGGACTGTGAATCACTTTCTCGAGCAGTCGCTTGGCGAACATGGCGAATCGGGCAGCAACAAATTTGGAAGATTTCCGAAGGTTTTTTTTCCGTTTCGTTGATTTGATGTTTGATCTGGAAATGGAGAGGCTTTTTTGGAGTTGTTCGGGGGCTTGTGGTCGTTCCGAGGCACGCCGTTTGGTTGGATTCGCTGCAGCTGCAACGACTCGTTTTGTCCCGGAGTCAATGGGAATGGCAGTTTGGTAAAAGATTAGAACTAAAAAAAGTCATGGAATTGTCCTTATTTTATGGAGTTTTTATGAAGTTCTTTTTTTCTTTTTTTTTTTGGGAGGGGGTGAAATGTAAGAAATATATTGATAACTTTGGACAAACAAGAAACGGCGCCAACTTATACTCTAACTGCGCAACAGGAAGAGTGGAAGGGAGTTGAAGGGAAAAACAAAAGAAAGAAGAAAACACCCACAACTCGGACCGAGGTAAATCCAAACCTAGCAAACCTCTACTACACGCTTAAAAGCGGGACGAGAGAACTAGGACGGTATAAAGACAAGTACCAACAACAAGAAGCAAAGCTACCGAAAAAAGACCGAGGGGTCAAAGCCCCAATTCCTTTGAAGTCTTCTATTTCTTGGGGTAGGAGGCACATTCTTAAAGGAGAGAACTCTGTCCTTGACAACTTTGATCAAATGATTTTTGAGAGCTAACACGGAAATGGTTTCACCTCGAAAGATGATACAATTTCTCTTATTTCAAATTAGATAACACAGAGCTCCAAAAAAGAACCTAGCAATTTTGTGGAATTTATCATTACCCGATAAAAACTTTAAAGCCCAAGTGGAGGTCTTGGTCCACAGTCTGATTCTCCAAGGAAGGTTGCACCTAGAAGCCTAGAAATAAGCCAGGGTAACAGGGGTTTGACAATGAAAAAAAAAGGTGATCAATAGAGTCCAAGCTAAGTTGAGCAAAAGGCACAGACCGAGTAGTCAATCCTACCGTAAGAAAGTAGGAGTGATTGAGTTAGTAGGCGCTTCTTAGCAATAAGCCATAACAGAAATTGATAACGCGGCACCAAGGCATTATCCCAAACCAGAGTCGCCCAAGGAACTCAATCTTTTTTAACTCTGATTAAATTTCAGGCCGAAGTAACCGAAAAAAGGCCCGAAGAATCACCGCACCAAAGGAACCGATCATGAACATTAGAAAGCGCCGGCAAGGAGAAGCCCCAACTTTCCAGGCAAGATTTAAAGGCTAGGGTAGAAGTGTACAGTTCAGAGACAGCTACCTTCTTAGATAAACTCGAGTCCTCCATTACAATGGAAGAAACAATTGCTTCCAAAGGAACACAAGGAAGCCAATTATCATGCCACAGAGATGTCTGCATTCCGTTGCCAATTTTCCAGCGAAATGACTGGCGAAAGTAGGGCCTAAGCTGCAAGATTTTTTCCAAGCCCACAAGCATAAGGTTGGTTGAGAAGAAATCCAGAAATTCACTCTCCTTAAGAAATTCGAGTGAATCCAATGAAACC
Source organism: Eucalyptus sideroxylon (assembly GCA_014182405.2). NCBI lineage: Eukaryota > Viridiplantae > Streptophyta > Magnoliopsida > Myrtales > Myrtaceae > Eucalyptus > Eucalyptus sideroxylon. Next base: position 11,696,092 of record CM024548.2, on the reverse strand, counting down.
AGAGTGACTCCTTATCAGTAAAAAGGAACCAAATGTATTTGAGCAAGGAAGCTCTATTGCAATCTTTAAGGTTTCTAATAGCCAAGCCGCCCTCAGATTTTGGCATGCAAATATCTAACCACGAGATTTTGGCATGCAAATATCCCAAAGTAGAACATTTCCAAAGAAATTGTCTCAAGATGCGATCAATATTCAAAAGAACAACAATAGGTAAAGAAAAGACACTAGCCCAAAACGCCTAAATGGAATGGAGAATGGACTTTATAAGTTGGAGTCTCCCCACAAAAGAGAGAAACCGATGAGCCCAAGATTGGACTCTTGCTATAATACGGTTGATCAACTCAGTGCAATCGGTCTTGGTCAATCTAGAAGAGGTGATAGGAACCCCTAGATATCGAATAGGGAGTTTGCCTTCTTGAAAACCAAATAGGAAAACATCACTTTTGTTTCTATTCGGTACAAGACCGCTCTAGGAGGAGAACGTGTCAAGGCTCCTTTTAAGCACTGCCATCGACTTCCAATCCGCACAGTAGAACCGGAAGACGTTGTCAGCAAAAAAGAGATGGGAGAGTCTCATAGATTTACATCTCCATAAAAACTTGAAATCTTTGACGGAGGTCCTCAAATTGATGATGCCCGAAAAAACTTCCATCACAAGGGTAAATAAATAAGGAGACATCGGGTCTCCTTGCCGAATGTCTCTACCACTAGCAAAGAAGCTGTGAAGCTCCCCATTGATAGAGATAGAGAACATAGGTGTGCGGACACAAACCAGGACCAGTTTAATAAACCACTCTAGAAATCGGAAGGCTAGAAGGGTTAACTCCAAGAAATCCCAATCCACGGTATCATAAGCTTTACGCAAGTCAACTTTAATGGCCCATTTCGGAAGATAAGGATCAAGGTGAAAACCTGCAAATAGCTCATATGCCAATAAAATGTTGTCTCTAATCCTCCTACCTCTGACAAAGGCGTTCTGAGAAGGATTAATAATATTGTTTAGAACCATGGCAATCCGATTTGCCAAGATTTTTGTAATGACCTTATAAATAGTATTGCAGCACGCAATAGGTCTGAAATCAATAAGCATTAGGTACCTTAGGTATTAACACCAGAATTGTAGAATTAACTTCTTTCAGGAGACAACCCGAGGAAAAAAAGTCCTTCATAGATTGAATCACCAAAGGTCCAACAATTCTCCAATTATTTTTATAAAATTCAACAGTGAAGCCATCAGGGCCCGGAGCTTTACCTCTTGGAAGAGAAAAAAAGGGTGTCTTTAATCTCAAAGTCTGAGACATGTGCAGCAATGGTGCAAACCTGGGCATCCGAGAGTGGGCTGCGAATAACCTGCTACAAATCTTCCAGGGACGGCTTGACAAGGGTAGCATGAGGGGATAATAGATCCGAGAAAAAAGAGACAAAAACCTGCGGCACCCAAGTTGGATCGGAAATAAGAGAGCAGAGGAGTCCTTAACAGAGAGGATTCGATTGGTGAGGTGTCTTGCCTTCATAGAATTATAGAAAAACTTTGTGTTGCAATCTCCCTCCTTAAGCCATTTAACTCTTGATTTATGGAGATAAAAGGATTCTTCTTGACCACAAAGGTCTATGAAAATACACCATTGGCATCTTTCAAGTTTTGCAAGATCAACATTATTAGGGTCAAATTGGAGACCAACTTGAGTAGACCGAAGAGCTTCTCTAGCTTCAATAATTCTAATAGAGATGTCCGAGAAAACCTCTTGGTTAAGTGATTTGAGGCAAGACTTTAGAAATTTCAATTTAGAGACAAGCCTGAACATGGGACAACCAATCACTGGAGAGTTCCATGCTTGCTGGACAATAGTTGGAAAGTTTGGATGCTCAGTCCAAAAGTCAAAGAATTTAAAAGGCTTCTTCTTGGACGGCGGATTAATAACCTTGACAAACATCGAAGAGTGATAAGATATTCCGGGGTTCAAAAAAGCCGCTTCCGAGAAGGAGAAATCGATGTTCCATTTAGTGTTAACTAAGACCCTGTCAATCTTCCTTTGCTTCCTGGAGGAACTAGCCGAAGTTGACCAAGTATACCGAAGACCAACATACCTTAGGTCCACTAATTCTGCTTGGTCAAGACAATGCCGGAAATCATCAAAACATGGCAACCATGTATTAGAACCACCAAAACGGTTAGATTGGTCATTTATAGCGTTGAAATCGCCCGCCACGAGCCAAGCTGAATCTTGAAAAAGATCATTGCAATGGACGAGATCCTCCCACGGAGACCTGCGTTTGACAAAAGTGTGCTCTCCATACACCGCCAATATGCAGCAGGAGGTAGTGCCAGCATTAAGCTTGAAGCGGCCATGAATAGCCTAAGCACTAATAGAGATAAGATCAAAATTTGCAAAATCCGAGTTCCACCTGAGCCAAATTCTACCACACAGGGCACAATCATAGTTGGCAACCCACTTCCGTCCTCTTAACAAGGTAAAAGATATGGAATCATAAAGAGATTTGGGAACTTTAATCTCAAAAAGCCCCACTAGGCACAACTTGTTTGAAGAAACAAACTTTCTAATTTTCGCACGTTTGATGGGATTCAACATGCCTCTAATATTCTAGAAGCTAAAAAACATTAGGAGGGGGAATGGGGACTTACCTCCTTTGGAGACTTTGCGACTAGTAGAAGTTGCCTTAGGAACAGCCAAAGGGGGCGGTGCAAGAGGGTCCGGTGGAAGTAACAAAAGTTGGTCCTGAACACTCATAAACGCCTTAGGAGAACTTGGGCCTTTTGAGGACAGGGGTCTATCTTAGAGCAGATCATCATCACTTAGAGCAACGAAACTACTCACACTACAAATCTCATCTACATCCGAATTATGGTGAGAGCCAACAAGGGACGAGAGACCCGACTTCTACTGAGATCGCCTTTGATTAGCTATGATAGTAACCTAAGAGGAGCTTTTTAGAGGCTTGGAGCTCACCATAGTAGCTAAGTTTGACGGTAGAGGGGACTTCAGTTTCAAGAAGTGCCCCCTTCACTAGGCGGGGTAAGACGGAAGGAAGCTTCATCATTGGCTGGAGACTGCTTTTTCTTCTTATTCTTGACCTTCTTTCAACCCAAATCAGCAAAAATAGGATCAAAAGAGTCCTAAGGCAAAGTCGTCGGGGCTGGGATCTTGTCTTCACCCGAACCAGACAGTCCAAGAAGGATGCTGGTGAGATTAGGGACTACAAGCAATAGTATATGTGGTGTAGTTGAAGGTAAAACAAGGGCCAAAGAGGCCTCAACACCACTTGCTGAGCAAGGGCAGTATCCAGTAGAGAGGGAAGAACCATATCTACAGCAGGAGTAGGGCGAACTCCGGATGTAGAGACCAAAGGTTGTGCTTCTAAGGCACGAGCAGAAGGTTTTTTAGCAAATGGGGGGGCACTTGTGACCAAAAATTCCGCAACTCGAGCAGGTGACTAGCCTCCATTCATATTCAACTCTAACCTCAATGGTTTCTCCTTCATGTTCTAGCTCAATTGAGTCACAAGACGATTGATCAGCAGTTATCTCAATGCAAACCCATGTAAATGACATTGCCTTCAATTGTTCAGTTCGGTGATCCACATATAATGGTTTCCCCAAAGCACTAGCCATTTTACCAATGAATTGTGCTGACCAAAAAGAGTAGGGCAACTTTATTAGCTTCACCCATACCGGCACTAAAAGCTAGGCAGCTTTCCTAAGCTCCAAACCAGGGTCCATTGCTACAGAGCTAGAGGAATTCTAGCAACGGTTATAGGGTCGTCTTCAAGAAGTTTCCACCTAAAGTCCCTATCCGAGATATGGAGAAAGAAGGATTCTTGTCCATTGGACATGATCTCGAATAGGTTTGGTCCCCAAGCTTTTTTTAGAGCCTCCTCAACAACTTTAAATGGGAGGCGTCACCCAAGAAAGTAACCCAATAAGCAGTCGTGTAGCTTAGGATCTGCCGCTTGTAAATATTGCTTTGTCATAACAATGACCAATTTGTTGTTCCTGAAAGTCGGAGGGGTATATTCCAACTTGTACCCTTTAGCCACAGTCTTCACAATTGCAACCCAAGTGCAAGGGTTCACCTTACTAGCCTCTCTTCTCAGCTAAGGACGTTTCAAGCACGACCTACCCCTACCACGAGTTCTAGCAGCAGCCGGAGCTCAAGGGGGTTGTGCATCGCCACTACTAGACGCAACAGATGGATTCGAGGTCCCAAGATTCTGGTCATTCACCGGAGCACCAGCCAATAACAAAATTTCAACAGCAGCAGGAGAGGAGCTTCGAGCAGAGGTCTCCCCATCCTCTACGAGGACTCGATTCAACCCCGAGTCCATCAATCCCAGCAGAACGAAACAAACCAGAGCAGCCCGATAAACCCTACCCGCAATTCGACATAAACGATTTGGGAAAGGGACTTACGAGGCACCGAGAGAGGGGCAGTCGCACCAACTGGGATGGATCAGACCAGACGAACAGCAGATGTGAAGCTCCTAAGGTTAGCAAGATCTGGAGACGTAGGTTGACCAAGCCTAATCCGTTCGGTGGGAAGGAAGAGGCAAAAGAGGGGAACCTATTTTTATGAAGTTCTTTATAGGCATAATATATATATATATATATATATATATATATATATATATATATATATATATATATTATTGTGTTGGCTTTGCACATAAAATTTATCCCGAGTATATTTGCATTTGGAGTATGAGATAATTATCCAAAAAGTTTTAAAATAATTGTACAATAGCTAATTCAATTTTTAAAATTTTTAATTTGATCAATTCATTTCTAAATACTTTGATAATTTGTTAATATAGTTATTATGGTTAATTTTGACTATAAATTGCAAAGTTGGCACTCATGCCATGTAAATTTTTGGCCAAATTTGGTCGAAATAACTATTTTGGCAATTTGTCAAAAGGTTGAGGGATGAATTGATCAGATTGAAAAGTTTCAAATCAAAAAAATCCAACAAAAGAAAATTATGAAATTAATAAATATAGAACTAAATTAACTATCATATAATAAATTTAAAACTTTATAAATAATTTTCCCTTTGAAGTATTAGTCGGATCCTTTTTCAAAAACACTCTAAGAATTCATGATGAGCTCTATCTTCTTCCATTTTTAATTAGAGCAAATCCCCCCTGCCCATCATATCAAGGAGATCGGACTCTTTCTTTCTAAGATTGAATATACAAGATCGATTCCGACAATAAGCAGAACGTCCCCATGTAGATATATGGGATGTAAATTTTGGCATGTTAGGCAAGAGGATAGCAATTTGCGAATTCTATGTATCTCGATAGGATATGTAACTCTATAAGTATGAAATACGTAAATGAAATAGTTGATAGGAGGTTACCCTTATCCTTTCTCTAGCGATGGATAACGCATGTGTTCCTAGGAAAAAAAAATTATTAACTTTTGGGTGCACAAAAGCTTACAAAAACAAATAAAAACTCTTGAATCAAAAATGGAAAAAGGAAGCATCTAGCTGCTTTTATTAGCAGGTCTCCTGCGAATGTCTTTCGCGTGTATATCTATTTTCAAAGTGGTTGGGAGCGATATCAAGTTTATAGTTAAGTAGCCCGAAAACTAATTGGAGGAGGTTCCTCGAGAAACTTTATCATCAAGAATCTTTTGTTATTGTTAGAAGATGTAAATGTAAGCAATTAGAGATGTTACTATCTTAGCATCTTCGAGTGTCTCTATACTTTGATCCTAATTTATAGGTAGTTCACAGCTAAAAAGTAGTGCCTAGAAGGCTTAAACAGAGGTTCGCCTGTTGTGGAATAGCATACTTGCTGCAATTGACCCGGTCTTCCCTGGTAATATATTGCTTCAACTTAAGGAAAAACAACAAAAGTGTCACAACTTTTGTATGATACTCACTTGAGTGCTATAAGTTTTTTCACTTACTTAAGTGTCACATTGAAGTAAAATTATTCATTGAGTGTCATTTCCGACAAATCATCCTATGTGAAATTTTTTGTCCTCTTGTAGAGAAACGATGGCATTCCTACGTGTGTAAAAATTTGTCTCTCTTTGACATAAATGAAGTCGTTTCTTTGCGTGTATCAACTTGAAACAATGATGTGGGGCTTCTTACTCACACGTTGTCTTCCATCTTTCTCTCTAATCGATTTCTCTTTCTAAATGCAAAATTAGGACTTCAATCTTCTTCAATTCCTCAACACTTTGTTTCTAAAGCCAATTGATCTCTCTGGCACTCTTGTCTTTTTGTTCACCTCGAATCTCAATATGCCCAAAATCCCAAATCAATCTCTCTCTATTATTGTAAATTAGGGCTTTGATCTTCGCTTTTTCTCATTGTCTATCTATCGAGTTTTCCATTACTCGTCATCTTCTCTCATTAGATAGAGACTACAGAGGCAACAACTTGGAGAGAAAAGTTAACACTTGTCACGTAATGAATTTTGGTTGACAAAGAGTTAAGGTTAGTGATTTGTTATTTTGTATTGACTGACCGACAAAGTTAGTGAATACTTATTCAATTCGGTGTTGTTGACAAAGTGTAAAAGCATGGGAAAAGGCTAATCTTGGAGGGAAAATATTAAGATTTAGTGTTAGAGTGTAAACGTGAGTGCTTTACCTTATTCATTGTTAAACTTTGTCATTTTGTGTCCACTGATTGACACCTAAATTGTTATTTATTGTAATTGTGGGACTGATTGCTATTGTTGTCTGTTTAAGTTGTGTGGACTAATTACTATCGGTGTTTGTTTGTGTTGTGATTCCTTATTGCAGAAATATTTTTTCTTGTATTGGATGATGTGTTAACATGAACGATACTAGTGTACCCATTAAAGTTTGCTATAGCAAGGAGTTTACTATTGGTAGAGAATGAACATATTAGTAAAAATGTCGTTGTTATCCTTGTCAATTTTAGTAAGTTGTCATATAAAGACTCTAAAAAGATTATAGCAGAATGATTGCAATGCTAAATGGGGAAATTACATTATCAAGTATTTGGAAAGAATTTTAAGGATGGTTTGAAATATTTGCATAATGATAGTAGTGTAAAGGATCTTGTTTACTATTATTTTCATAGTCATGATGTTTATGTGTATGTTGAATATCATGGCAATAAAAATGAGCAAGCAGTGTTAGAAGCTAGTATGAAGCTTAGGCTATTGTTGGAGCTATTTCAAAAGATAATGTGAGGGTAGAGGAGATCGAGACTTCGCACAAAGCTCATGTATTGGAGATATTTGAGCAAGTTGAGAATACTTATGGCATACTTGATAATTAAGATGCACTATTTGAAGAATCAACTAGAATAAACCGGGTTATTGGGAAATTGCATTGTCCAATGACAAAGATGAAAAATTATTAGTGTATATTATTTGTGCAAGCAATGTTGCATGAGTAAAGGAAGAAGTAAGGGCTCAAACAAGGATGAAGGAGCTCTTGTGCCTAATGGTGATTATAGTGATTATGAGGAAAGTAGTCATAATAACAGTATTAACTTAGAGGATGATGATGTTGAAGATGGTGCAATGCAGCATTAAGGAGAAGTCAGTATCATTCTTATGATTTAATTGGTACAAATCATGTGGCTTTCATGGATCAATGATATTTGATGATGTCAAGTAATTTAGAGATGCTATTATCAAGTACTCAATTACTCAACAAAGGAATATTAAATTCATTAGAAATATCAAGAATTTTATAAGAGCCAAGTGTGTACAAGACAATTGTCCATATAAGATATGGTGCATTGAGTAAAAAGAGTAGCTTATTCCATATCCGGTCACTCTAAGAGAAGCATTTTGATAATGAAAGAGTGACTAATGTGTGGCTAGCCAAACACTTCTTCAACATCATCAAAGTCATGCTAGAAATCAAAAATCCTTAATTGAAACAACTAGTAAAAAGAGCAACTAGATATTAATGTGTCTAAAAATGAGTGCAAAAAGGCTAAGTACAAGATAATGAGTACATTAATGGGTACGTACAAGGAAGAATATGAAAAATTTAGGATTATATTAAGGTGTGTAGGCTTCAAAATCCACCTAGAGAACTCATGTAGATATTATGGAGAAACCATTTCCTAATCATGTAGATGTTTGGTAGGATGTATATATATGCTTTGATGCATGTAGAAATGGATTTTTAGCTTGTTGTAGAAAAGCAATAGGGTTAGATGGGTGTTTTTTGAAAGGATTGTGCAAATAAAGGTTATTGGCTACCATTAGAAGGGATGAAAACAACTAAATATTTCCAATAGCCTAGTGTGACATCTTAAATTTTGATCTGTTTCGATAAAATGAAATGGACTTTTCACCAATGTGCCTATGGTTCTTTTTCTCTGAGTTGATCACTCACGAGTTAACTAACCTATTAAGTGAAGCCGTTAAGGGATATATCCGCAGTAAAATCCCTAAAAACTACCCGGTAGGTTAGATTGGACTAAAATCTCGTTCGGTCAATTTTAACCATGAAATTGAATTTGGTTTAGAAATCAAATATTCAAACATGTTACATGTTACAATTCATTTTTAGGACCTTGTCTCATCGTCCGTCAAATTATCGACGAGCCCAAAATTTCGGAAAAGAAATTATCAAAGGAAAAATTGGAGACCGGAAGAAAATTAAAAAGGGAAGGAGAAAAAAAATAATAAGAATAAGAATAATAATAATAATATTTTTCTCTCTCTCTCTCTCTCTCTCTCTCTCTACCTTTTCCCCCACATATCCCTTTCCCCCTTTTATTAGCCGTTCATGTCACGCCCCAATTCTCAGGCACACGCACATCTCTTACCTTGGTCGATTTAAATTTGTGATATCTCAAAACTACGTATCGCCGACCCTTTCATTTTTAATAGCACATGCGGAAGTAATTATAAATTCCCAGACAATAAAACATTGGGATAGAACAATATGACTAAATTTCAAACCTTCACTCTTAAGTCCAATTTCAATACATCGCAAACCAGTGTACATATATATACAAAGTGAACTATTAAGTCCAATTCACTTTTAGCCAGTTTAAAAACAAGGTTTACAAGTAGAAGTGGGGTTCTACAAGCTACCGGTCCCCGTCCTTATCTTCATCATTCTTCACACTCCAACTGGAGCCTTCAGCAGACTACACCGGACTTTCCAAATCTTCGAAATCCAAGTCTACTACATCTAGAGACCTGAAATGGTTATTCAATAACTAATGAGACAACATCTCAACAAAGTTCTACCCCCTTAAGACTCGATTAGTAAATCAATACATCTTAAGATTGCCTATGCACAACACAAGTCAAAGGACCTACCTTGGCCTCAAATTTTGCCTACATATTAGCATAGTTCAATAGACACCCTAGCAATCACATCAAAGACTGATATCTCGATCAATTGACCTAGTCGATTACAAGTAAATCGTACCGTTCATCGGTTCTTTCAATTCAATCACTCAATTCACAACATCAGATCAAGGTAATGATCAATCGACCTAGTTGATTACATATCAATAGACCATACATTCCCCACAATGTATATCTAGTTGCCGAACACACATGCATTCTCTTAGGCACTAGTTCACCAAAGTGATGTATCAAATCACCAAGCTCACGTGTCTCTTCCAAGATACCACAATTAAATCCTTGGGCCCACGTGCATTCTCTCAGTCACTAGTTCGCCAAAGTGATGCATCAATTCATCGAGCCCACGTGTTCTTTTTACGATGTCATACTCAACCATTGGACCCACGTGCATTCTCTAAGGCACTAGTTTGCCAAAGTGACGCATCAGATCATTGAATCCATGTGTCCTTTTTAGATGCCATACTAAAACATTAAGCTCACGTGCATTCTCTTAGGCACTAGCTTGCCAAAGTGACGCATCAGATCATTGAGTCCGTGTGTCCTTTTTAGATGCCATACTAAAACATTAAGCTCACGTGCATTCTCTTAGGCACTAGCTTGCCAAAGTGACGCATCAAATCACTGAGCCCACATGCCCATTTTACGATGCCAAAGTGACGCATCGGATCACCGAGCCCATTGTCCTTTTTAGATGCCATACTGAAACATTGGGCTCACGTGCATTCTCTTAGGCACTAATTTGCCAAAGTGACGCATCAGATCACCGAGCCCATGTGCCCATTTTATGATGCCATACTCTGTCATCGAGCCATGTGCATTCTCCAGGATGACATACCGAGTCTCCGAGCCACGTGCATTTTCTAAGGCGACCTCTTCGCCAAGATGACATATTCAATCACCAAACTCACGTGCATTCTCCATGTGACATTCCAATTCACCGAGTCCACGTGTCTTCTCTTAGGTGATTACCAACCTACTTTCGATACCAACAACCAATACCCGACGGTTTCTCAATCAAATAATTAAATCACATCACTAAGGAATTTACCCAAAAATTTACAATTAATTTAATTAGGCACGATTCAGAGCTCAAATAAATAAACGGACTGCACCATGACAATGAGCATGAAATTCCAGTCGCCGGCCATCCCGATTGAATTTTCGGAAAAATAAAAAATTAAATAAATAATTTCGAAAATTAATAAATAAATACTAAAAATCCACTTTAGGCTTGTAATGCCTAATTGAAACTCAATAAAGGTCAAGAAAAATCCCAAGATGCATTTAATAAATATTAGAAGCTCTCTACTTGCTAATGACTAAGTCTAACCACCTAACACTCATCATTAAGTCACTAATCTCATTGTTCTAAACTAATCTAACCACCTAATTGCACTTAATTAAATCGAATCAACTCTTATGCATAATTAGCAAACTATGAAGGCATTAGTGAGTAAAACTCACTTGATTAAAAGCGGGGACCAGGACACCGTGACGACGACGCGACGACGGCCGAATTCCAAAATTTCGGCGGTGTCAATGCACACTTGGGTTGAGCCAAGAAACTTTACAAGCCCGCAGAAATTCTAGGCTTGGGCCTACTGAAATTCTTGGGCTAAGCTTGATCTAGGCTTCTGAAATTTTCGCGGGCTAATGGGCTAATCCACAAGGGCTGGACTAAGTTGAAATTGGGCTAAAATCGTGTGGGCTGGAGATGGGCTTCAATTAAATTAATTGCTGGGCTGCTTCTTGGACTGAAATATAATTTGTTTGGGTCTGGAACCTACGGCCAAAACTAGGCTGCGGGCTAAAGACTCACGGCTGAGCTGTTGCAAGTCTTCGTGGGCTTTTAATGGCCCACTGTCGAGCCGAACTTCACTATAGCAAATTGAGTCGAGGGAGAGAAGCAACTACTTCTGGTGGACAAAGGACAGACGATCTGGGACTGAGCTGCTACGGTGGATTCATGTGGTTTGCAGGTAGGAGGAGTCAACACAGCTGGGAAAACATTTCTCTAGTTGACCAAGCTTGGTGGAATTCGGACATGGCAGCGATTGAAGAACTCGATGGAGGCATGGGCTTCTCGAGTGGTGCTGCTGGAATTTGTTCAATCTTCAAACAATGCTGACGAAGGGTGAAAGATGGGGAGGAAATGTGGCAATTGCTTCGATCAAAGATGGCTCCGTTGGTTGACTACCGAAGACACATGGACGAGGATGGCAATGAGAGAGAGAGACGTGGGCTTCATTGGGGGATTTGGTGAAGTAGCGGGCATGGGATTTTTTGGGTCAACAAGGGCTTCCTCGATGGGGAAATTGACCGAGTTGCTAGGGACGTGCGGTTGATGTAGGGGAACAAATCGAAGTGGAGCAATTGGCGTCGCTACTAATGGTCCGCGAACTGGAGAAGATGTAGACGAAGGAGGAAGCTGCTCGCTGGTGTCCTCGATGGATGTTGCTAGTCAACAAACCGGCGGAGAAGACACGAGGTTGACTGATGTGTTGGCTTCGCTCGATGGTCTTCTTCCGTGCTGCTGCCAACTCAGCAAAGGGTGAAGAAGAACGATCATTGGCGTGGGGATTTGGGCTAGCAATACAAGGGTGGAAAGGGATTGAAGCTGTTTCGGTGGATAAGGTAGAGGTGCTCCGTCAGTGAAGGGGTTGAATTCCGAAGAAATGAAGAAAAGCAAGAGAGAGGGGGAGTTGGCAAGGACTACATGCCAAGAAGGAGGGGGCGTGCGTGGGAAGGCAGCCAAAGGGGGGCCCAAGGTCAGAAATTCTTATCTCCTCCATTGATGGCCTTGTCTCCTAATACTTTCCATCAAGAATAATCCACAATAAACTCAATTTTGATGCAAATGATGCACCCCCATCTAAGCTCCGAATTTCCTTTAGTTTATATTTCAATTTCATCTTCAATTTCTTCCACAATTTCCCAAATTGAGATCCAATCTCAATGAGGAAAAATCCCGAACAATATTCTATAAATCCCCGACACTCACAAGCTTGGCTTGAAAGTCCAAACTCGCTTAAATTTGGTCCATACAAATTTCTATTAATTTTCTGCGACGTCCAAACGATTTTCCGTAAAAGTCTCGGAATCTCTAAAAAAATCTTCTGAGACTAAGTTGACGTTCCTAGAATTGATCGTGACACCATAGAATTTTCAATTTCTGAAATCGGACTCGAATTCATAGTTAATTTTCATTCGACGCGTTTTTAATGTGACTTAGACTACCATATAAATTTAAGAAAATTTTAGTGCAAATGACTCGTGATCGATTTTTTTCGAGTCAATATGAACCCACTTGACTCATTGGCAACTCTCGGTTGTCATGAAAATTTCGAGAATTTAAATACGAACACAGGGTACCAAAACAATAAGAAAATCAGTCTAATGTCGGTCGACGAGAATTTTTCAATTTAGTAGTGTCACCCACGATTAGCCACACATCTCTATCGAACCAGCCTATTTCTGATTTCAAATCAATTTTATACTATGCCACAATGACCTCTAAAGATAGACACGGTCGAGAAGCCGATTACTAGTCAAATTCTCGAGTATATCTACCTTAAAGTCTTTAATGGCTTACCCAGTTAGTTTAGTTATCTCGTGAGTGGTCAACTCAGAGAAAAGCACTACAGTCGCGTCGATGAAATGCTCAATTTATCCAATTAAAATTAGAACATAAAAATCAAGATGTCACAATTCATCCACATTTCCCCTTATCTTTTTTTTTCTCTCTCTCTCTCTCTCTCTCTCTTTCCTCCATGCGAAACCCCCTCCCCACGCCGACACTCCCTCCTTTTTCCCTCTGTCGTTTTCCACTTTGCTTCCTTTTACCATTTGACTTTCCAAACCTTATCCCTCTCTCTTCTCTCTCCTTCTCTCTCGACCAAGCCCTCTTCTTCCTCTCTTCTTCTTCTTCTTCCTTTTGTTTTGCTGCTCCGTTGTCACTAGCACCACCGTAGCCCCACACCCTACTCACCACCACGCCACCACCGCCCGTCACTTGGAGCTGCACCATTCGCCGCCGCGAACCGCCATCTCCACCGCGAGCTTCATAGCCGTCACTCGCCCAATGCCATTGCTTGCCCAACGACGCCACTACTCACCCCCGTGAACGACTGCCGCCATCCCCAAGCAACCATCGCGGCCACATGCTGCACACCATTCGCGTCTCCAAAACGCCACCACCGTCCTAGCCGTCATCCCCGCTCATCCATGCCTCCAACAGCTTCCCAGGTGCTGTTCCGGCCAGGTCAAGTCACTAGTGTCGCCGTGGAGCCCCGCTTGAGCCAATTTGGCCCCCTCGGCTCAATTTAGTCCATCCTCGCCTCAACCCAAGCCCGTTTCCCCTTCCTTCGACACCAACACAGCAGCTGGAAAAGTGGGTATTCCAGCTTAGTTTTGGCCCGTTTTGGCTAGCTTCCCAACCTCAAAAGCTTGGCCCGCCTTAAGGAAAGTCGAGCCTCGCGACATTCCCGACATTTTGCACCAAACCGCTCGTTAAACAAGTGAGTTTTGTTCACTAATCTCTCGTTAGTATACTAATGATGTTTAAGGATTTATTAGTGTTAATTAAGTATGATTAGGTGGTTAGATTAGTTTAGAATAATTAAATTAGTGACTTAATGATACATGTTAGACAGTTAAACTTAGTCATTAGCAAGTAGAGAACCCATAGTATTTATTGAATGAGTCTCAGTAATTTTCCGGGCTCATCTCGGCTTCCAATTAGGCATTACGGGCCTAAATTGGATTTATTGTAATTATTTAATAATTTTTCAAAATTATTTATTTATTTATTTATTTTTCAGAAATTAGATAGGGATATTCAACAATCAGAATTTTATGCTGATCATTGTAGCGCAATTCGTTTATTTATTTGAGCATCGGTTTGTGTTGAATTGAATTAATTGTGAATTTTAGGATTTTATTCCCTAAGTTGTTTAATTTCAGTAATTGATTGGAAATGACCAAGCGTGGGTCTACCATGCCATTGATATTTTATTAAGTTGTATAAAGTAGTGAGAAAGAAAGTTGTATGATGTGGCTCGATAACCAAATAGGTCACCTTGGCGCAGGGGTCGCCTTAGAGAATGCACGTGAATTGTTGAGTATATATATACATCACCTGGAATACACGTGACTCGGTGATTAGTAAATCATCTCGGCGTATATGTCGCCTTAGAGAATGCACGTGATTCGGTGATTTGATATATCGCCTTAGAGAATGCACATAGCTCGGTGATTAATACATCACCTTGGCGTATATGTTGCCTTCGAGAATGTACGAGGCTTGGTGATTAGACATGTCGCCTTTGAGAATGCACGTGGCTCGTTGATTAAGTACATCGCCTTGGCGTATAGGCTGCCTTAGAGAATGCATGTGGCTCGGTGACTAGGTATATTATCTTATAAAATGTATAATTTTGATTGGGATGACCAAGAAATGGTCTAAATGACATGTAATCGACTAGGTCGATTGATCAATGATTTGATATGATTGAGTGATGTAATGTGATCGTATATATTTGATATATGTATGTACTGACTCACATGAAGGAATTAAGGCCAAGATAAGTCCTCTAACTCATGTTATGCTTAGGCAGCCTCTAGAGTGTATTGGCTTCTTAATTGGGTCTTAGGGAGTAGAACTTGCTGAGACGTAGTCTCATCTCGGTTGTAGGACATCATTTCAGGTCCCTAGATGGCTACTCCTGAGTTTTTGGGACGGCTTGAGAAGATCATAGAGCAAACCTCTTATTTTCCATTTTATGGATACCCTAGGGTCTGGACCTATGAGCTAGTAAGTTCTATAGTTTGGGTCAATGCGGGTCTCACCCACAAGGTGCCCCCATCGATATAGATCGTGGTACCACCAGGCTCAAGATGGCCAGAGAGAGGTTCCCTTACCAGAGTCTAAATTATCTCTATGTGTTTTAGAGGCTACCTTTGGAAAAGGCAACGCAGATCCCCCTCCGAGTTTAGTCGTAGATGCAGCAGACTCGGATTTTGAAGATCTTGGAAGTCCAGTGCAATCTACTGAAGGCTCCAATTGGAGCGTGGATAATGATGAAGAGGAGGACGAGAGCCCGTAGTTTATGGAACCCCCACCCCTGCTTGCAGACCTTGATTCTGAACCTGTTCAACTTGAATCTAACTTAGTAGCCCGCTTCATATATATATGCACTGGTTTGCAATGTATATAAGTGTGGTTATTTTTGAAAGCTCAGAAATTTAGTCCTACTTTCCTATCACATTGTTTATTGTCTGAGGATTTTTATCTACTATTGCATGCATATTAAAATGTAAGGGTCGGCGATGCGTCCTTGGATGTCGCTATTACTCATCTAGGAGGAGAGATGGGCATGTGCCCGAGGGCCAAGGCGTGACACCTAGACTATGGTAAAACTAGAGAATAAGGACAATTGATCCTTGTTTTTGAAAAATCTAATAGCTGATCTTGGAATAATTTGATAGAAGAGATTGGGCATTCATGAGTAACCAACAAATGGTATATGTTGAATTATTGTCTTACTAATACCATTCATGTAGCTTACGAATGTTTTCTAATTTTGCAAGAACTCATTTCAATCATAGTCAAGTTAATGTAATATGCTGAAGGCAAATTGCATACTTGGCACATATATGCAAATTGGGCAAAGAAGTACAGAGGTAATAAATTACAAAAGTAGTTTTGGATTGCAAAGAGCACAAATATCACAAATTTCAAACTTCACAAAAAAACTCTAAATGCCTTGTCAAATGAAGCTTGTGAATTCTAAACTAAAGTAAAGCATTGGTATAGAGCCTTCTCCATTGAAGTATTCAAGTATGATATCATTTACCACAACTTGTGCGAGGCTTTCAATGACAATATTATAAAAATCAAATGTAAATCAATCATCAATATGCTTGAAGACATTAGAATTATGTTATAATGAAGCTGCAAAGACAGAGATGAATGTTTAAAATGGCTTAGATAATGTGGGCCTAGGATTGTAAAAACAAATTGGATGACAACATTACTGCAGGTAGATTTTGTCATCCAATTAGGAATGAGGACAATGCATATGAGATCATAAATAATGGTGACAAGTATATTGTCCATTTAAAGAGAAAAAAAAATGTTCCTATCAAGCATGGCAATTGATTGGAATACTATGTTCATATGTAATTTTTGTCATCTAGTTGAAGCAAATCAATTAAGAGAATTATGTAGGAGACTATTACAAAAAAAAAGTATTTTGTCGCATACCAATTCATAATACCACCTCTAAGAAGTAGGGAGTTCTAGGACAAAACAAACCATCAACCCTCAAGACCTCTACCACTAAGGAAGCAAGTTGGTAGGCTTAAAAAGAAAAAGAGAGTGCAAGAAATTGAGAGTATTAGTAACAGAATGAGCAGGGCTGGTGGAACAATTCGATACTTACACTACCATAGAGAATGGAATAACAAGAATGATTGTCCTACTAAGAAGTAACAACAATAATAGTAGAAGACAACACAGGCTAATGATTTAAGGGCATGTAATGGCAAAATAGAAAGTAATGATGCAGGACCAACTACAAGATCAACTAATTCCAATAGTGTACAATAAAGGAGTAACTATCAAATAAAATGTTTATTATGGTCATTGTTGTGTATGTACTTCTTGGTGCATTAATTTCATTATGTTATGTCATTTTGCAGGTTAGAAAAAAAGCAATTGAAGAAGTTTCTAAAAGTTTTGCATCATAACGTACACATAATTTAATTGGGAAAAGACTAAGGGAATATGGCTATGGGTTGCTTAGAAACATGAATCCCAACATTACAATTTTGAATATCATCTTTATACACGTTATGCATTTAATATATTCAATTTGATTGACATGGTAATTAATCAAGTTTATATGATTGTAGCCTAGGAGAAGTTTTGAGGTGTTAATATCTCAAGGAAGATTAAGTTAAGAATCAGCCGCATCTACAAGACGAAGCCAAAGATAAGCATTGACAAACCAACCAATGGTAATTTGAGTATAATTGAAGAAGCAGCAACCAATGGTAGCTCATAATAAAGGGTAGAGAGGCAACTCAAAAATACGCACCAAAAAAGACTTCGACATTAGTTCCATCTCAATCAAATGACCTTAGAAATGTCACATATATAAATCGCAACCTATTATCACAATGCAAAGACCAATCACAGAAAGTTCAACATGAGGCAACATCAAAACACATGAAATCATGAAAAGACACATAAGCGAGTAAAAGTTTGATTGCTTCTAACCTTCCTACTAGCATATAAGTTTCGTCGTAGTCGATTCATTCTTCTTGCGAGTAGCCTTTGGTAACCAGTCTTGCTTTATTTTTTGTGACTTTTCCTTGATCATCAAGCTTGTTCTTGTAAAGCCATTTTGTTCCTATAATGAGATGATCTTTTGGTCTTGGAACTAATTTCCACACTTCATTTATCTAAAATTGTTGAATTTCCTCCCACATCACTTGGATCCAATTTTCGTCTAATAGGGCTTCTTTAGTACTTCATGGTTCAATCTCTTAAATAAGTGCTGCAATATTGAAGGCGTCTTTTAGTGTGGATCTCATTCTGATCTTGTCATCAATGTTTCCAATGATTAGATTCTTTGGATGACTTGACTTGTACTTCTAGTTTTTATTGAATTTGTCATCAGATGTTGTGTGCTTCCCACTATTATGCTTATCAGAACTTTCTCGTTGCTGTGGTTGTTCATCTGATTTTGATTCTTTGACTTTTTCTAGTACTTAAAATGTGTCAAATGATTGCTCTGCATGATCAAAATCTTCATAAATCTAAGGATTTTCATCAAACTTAACGTTGATGGACTCTTCTACTATACAAGATCTTTTATTGTAGATTCTGAAAACCTTGCTCGTAGTTGAGTATCCCAGGAATATGCCTTCATCTGATCTTTCATCAAACTTACTAGATCGGTCATTAGCATTTCTTAAGATAAAATATTTACATCCAAAAACTTTGAAATATAAAATGATTGGTTTCCTACTTTTGAAGAACTCATAAGGGGTCTTTTCTAAAGACAATTTAAGGAAAACTATATTTTATGATGTAGCATGTTGTTGAAACAGCTTCAACCCAAAAGTGTGATGTGTTTTTGTTTTTTTAAAAAAAGAGTTCTTGTCATTTCTTGCAATGACCTATTTTTCCTCTCTACTACACCATTCTATTCAGGTGTATAGGGAGTCGAAAATTGATGCTCAAAGCCGCCTTCTTCACAAAAGTTTTGAAAACCTTGATTTTCAAACTCACACCAATGATCAGTTCTAATGGAAGAAATGGACTAACCTTTTTTTCATTCTGAATCTTTTTAACAAACTTTGAAAATGAGAATATGCTTCATGCTTATGTGCAAGGAAGAAAACCCATGTGTACCTTAAATAATTATCAACTATTACCAAGCAATATATTTTACCTCCAGCCTTTGCATTTTTGTAGGACCGAAGATATCCTTATGAAGAAGTTACAAAGCTCTGTTAGTACTAACAAAATTAATGGGTTTGAAAGAACTCCTTACCTATTTACCTAGGGCACAAATGGAACAGATTTTAGATCTTTCAAACTTAAGATTTGGTAATCCGCATATTAATTTCTTTGAGGATAGCTTTGATATTTGCTTGGTAGTTATGTGTCCAAGCTTCCTGTGTTAGAGATCTACTTCTTCCTTGATGGAGATCAGACACCGAATGTCATCAAAAGTTATATCTAGTAAATAGATATTTCCATGTCTCCTTCCAATAAACGACTTCTTTAGATCTTTACTCATACCTGAGCATTTGTTTTCTTGAAAGCAGATTGTGTAACCAGCGTCACATAACTGGCTGATGCTAATGAGATCACAGTTTAGACCTTTGACAAGAGATACATCTCTTATAGTCAAATTTCCAATTTCAACTGTTCCTTTGCCAATGATCTTTCCTTTGTTGTTCCCTCCAAAGGAAATACTTCCACCATTAAATCTTGAGAATTCAATGAACTTGTTTGAATCACTGATCATATGTCTTAAGGAGCCACTATCAAGGAACCGTTCGTTTCTTCCACTATCAAGGTACCGTTTGTTTCTTTTTTTCTTTAGTACTTACAAAGATTAAGACAAACACAAGTCTTCTTTGGTACCCATATTTGTTTGGGTCATCTCTGGTTAGAAGGATCGGCCATGCTTAGAAAGTTTCTACGAATCGGCTTCCAACCTTTGGAACAAACATTTTCATAATAATCATGGTTGCCGCAGATTGAACACTTAAGAAGGCTTTGACCAACAGGTTTTACAAACTATTTTCTAAAATGATTTTCAAAGAAAACTCCCAGCTGCATCTTCCTTTTTTTGTGAGTCAAAAAATCATTTTCTAAAATCTTTTTATTTTTGCGTCCAAGTCCTAATTTGTGGCAATATGGGATTTGGATGGACAAAATATGCTCCAAATTTTTCGAACCAATTGAAAATATTTTTACAATAGCTAAAATTTCCTTTTTCACGGAATCATTTTCCTTTAAAACACAATCATGATTTTCTTTGTTTGATTTACTCAATCTTTTCTTTTTGGAAAAAATCTCGTTGTCTCAATCTTGAGTTTTCCTTCTTCAATTCTGAAAATTTTCTAAGCGCAACCTTGTAATCACTAAGCAATTCTTTTATAAAATTAGATACTTCAATGGAATATCAAAATCTCTTATCTCGAATTCTTCTTCAAAATCAAATTTTTCCATGAGACAGATATCTGCATATTCTTCATTGCTTTCTTTGTACTCAGTGTCACTCCAAGTTTCGGCCTTCAATGCTTTCTTTGTTTTCTCATACTTGTTATTTCTTTTTTTCGGAAGAGGACAATTCAATTTGATGTGTCCTCGCTTCTTGCATTCAAAGTAGATAACATCCTTATCTTCCTCTTTGTCATTAAAGTTTCTCTTTTGCTAAGATGATTTGAAGGATTTCTTTCCTTTGAACCTCCTTCCTTTTCTAGCCATTTTTTGAAACTTTTTCACCATAAGGGCTATCTCCCTGTCATCCTCATCATCTTCATCTGAACCTGAATCATCTTAGATTTTAATGCTATTGCTTTCTTACCTTTGGTGTCTTCCTCGTTCAAATGTTCTTCTTCATAGTATTGGAGTGTTCCCACGAGTTCATCCACAAAAAGAGGATCCTTTAAGTCTCTCGAATGAATGTCTTGATGTTGTTCCACTCCTTTGACAAGTTTCAAAGAATCTTGTTTATTTTCGTTGGGTCTGATACAGGTTGCGCTTGATATGTTAATCCACTAACAATTTCAGTAAATCTACTAGACATTTCAGTTATGAATTCTTCAGGTTTCATTTTGAAGGCTCCATATTGTTGGAGAAGAATGTTTATCTTTGTTTCCTTAACTCGATCAATTCTTTCATAAGTTACCTATAATTTATCCCTATTTTTTTTTTTTTTTTGCCAATTCATATGAAAAGATTCAATTATACTCAAATAGAGATAAAGTGCAATATAAAGAGTATACAGCTTTAGCATCTAGTGCTTCTCTTTTAGTGATGTCTACATCAAAGAGGTTTCTAGCTTTTTGCCTTCTTCCTTGGTCAAAGAAGCCTTTGGTCTTATGTCTTTCAGAACAAGGTCCCACTCCAATGGATCCTTGGATCTAATGAATGCTTCCATCTTGTTTTTCCAGATGTTGTATTATTTTCCATCGAAGTACGAAGGCCTTGTGTCACTCTATCCTTCCATAAGACTTGGTGTAATATTGCTAGCCATTAACCATAAATAGATCATTAACTCAAAAGTTAAATAGTAACTTGGCTTTGATACCAATTGTTATGGCTATAACTATCACCTAGAGGGGGGTGAATAGATGATTATGTGAAAATGAAAGAATTTAAATAAATATTGCAATGCGACAACTTCTGATGAAATGGTCAAATCTTATTGATATACAATTCTAACACAATTAATGTAAGGGATAAAGAATTACACACAAAAGTTTATAGTAGTTCGGCTTTTACAAGCCTCAGTCCACTCTCATGTGCTACAGCCTATTGGTTGGAATTCACTAGTAATAACCGATAAGAGATTACAAGTCCTAAGTTGTAAGTACTTAAGTTTGTTAGAACCACTCCTCATACTCTCAACCTCTAAAGGGTTACACAAGATCACTCAACAAAGACGAATATATGAAATCACAAAAACACTCTTCAGACTCTCAAAATTAAAAGCTTCAAATCTCATGAATGCGAAATAATTCCTTCAGCTTTGAAATCTTCTATTATACTCCTTCTAGTCCAAGCTAACCGTTGGACATATCTCCAAGAGGACTCATTAAGCCAATCTACCCGTTGCATGGATCTATTTGAGAAGATTTGATGGCTTCAAGATTGCCAAGATTGATGCTTTCCATAATTTTTGCTGCCCATACAATAGTTCAAGTTTCAAAAAAGTCGAGTATTTACGAATGGAAAGAATGTTTCGTCTTTAGAAAGAAATCCCACAAAAGTTGAACCCCTGAAAAATATTTGCAAGACTTTCCTTTTGAAACTCTTTATAAGTATGGTAAAAAAATCCAATCAATTGCCACTAGCCATTGCATTAGGATATTTGATGCCTTCATAGATGATTAACAGAATGTATAAGGAATGAAGTAATAAAGCCATGACTCTAGTTTTAATTGATCACATCCCATTAGACTTTCTACTTAAAAAAACTTTTTATCAAAAATAAAAGTCTCTAAGTTTTGTTAATCATCAAAACCACTTAGGGAATGTTTTCTCAACAGGACCTAGATTAGTGTGATAGGTAGTAGGATTGCATGAAGACGTTCGCAAGAGGTCAACTATTGAAAGCAGCTATAGGCTCTTCCCTTTTATGCTTTAATTGCTCTCTAATTTTGGTTATCTCTTAATTTTTTTATTTGTGCAATATAATACTAAACTTTAACTAATTTGACTGTAACCTATTAACTTTTGATTGATGTTTAATTTAGTCTATGCATATAAAAATATTCAATGTTGTCTTTATTTAATAACAAAAATAACATTTA
This sequence comes from Eucalyptus sideroxylon, assembly GCA_014182405.2. Classification (NCBI taxonomy): domain Eukaryota; kingdom Viridiplantae; phylum Streptophyta; class Magnoliopsida; order Myrtales; family Myrtaceae; genus Eucalyptus; species Eucalyptus sideroxylon. The sequence goes on along the minus strand of CM024548.2, from coordinate 11,673,676 downwards.
AACATTAAAAGTTTAGATGTGATTTCGTTAAAATTTATGAATCACATCTAATAAAATTTAAAGTTATAAAAACATATCACATTATAGGTTCGTCATTATCAATTAGCTATTCAATCGTGTACTCTATCTTGACCCGCCTAAATCTGCGTGCCCAATCTATCCACCAACTCCCCCAAGGTAACTTCCAGCTCATCCTCGTGCCATCGCCAACATCATCCTCGTCTCATCCTCGTCATCCTCGTCCCCCGTCGTCATCTTCATTGGATGAACTTTCAAAGTAGACCGACAAGCAAGAATAGCTTCGTTTCTCTCCCTGCCTTCTTCTCGTCCATCCTCCGTCGTCGTCTTGACCCCGCCTCGCCATGACTGCTCGTGCGTCTCCGAAACCAGGTTGGTGTTCGCCAACTTGTCAGCTCCAGTTCGGCGCTTTTGCCGGATCGAAGCTCCGTCGGGTTTCGGGTGAAGTTTAGATTTTCACTTCTCGGGGTCTGCAAATTTCGGAGGCCCTGTTGATTTGCGTGCGCGCAAGATCCATTCGATGGAATCCTCTCTCTCCCGCTCTTTTCATCTGGGTCTGAGTGTGTTGGAGTCTTGTCGAATTGGGCATAGAGTTTGTGTTGATTAGAGTGATGGGAACTTCGAGTATCTGATAAGTCTTGCGATGTTCGATCGATCGAGGTCCAATTATCATGAGTTGCCCAAGAATCGTTTTGACGCTTTCATTATGGATATCATACGTAGCAGTAGCATGGGTTACTTTGATTCTGATGAATCCGATTTGATGTCATCCTTTCAGATTATCTGGAAAAGGAGGAGAGGAGTTCTTATTTCGGTTTACCGGGATTGGATGTTTCTGTTGGATTTCCTCAAGCAACTCCAGCTTCTGTCTTCCCTCCTTGCAGTAAGGAAGATTGTTGTTTTGCTGCTCTATTGTTGTTGTTCAAAGCATGGATCAATTAAGACTCTGAAATAAATTTTAGACGTGCTGCTAGACTCAGTCCCTTTTTGTGGTCCATGCAAGAAACGCTTTTTTCCCTTATGTTTCTTCTTTCACATTTATGGGCTTCAGCATCGGATTATTATCATTTTGATGACTTATTGACTCCTGAGGAGCAAGCTATCCGTAAGAGAGTTAAAGAATGTATGGAAAAGGAAGTTGCTCCAATCATGGCAAAGGTAGGGTTCCTAAATATTGTTCTTATTTGCATCTAAAATGTGGTTGCAGTGCCTAGTCATGCCAGAATTAGCTAACACTTGATACTCGAGGCTGTCTGATTTCTTATACTTTATTTAGACAATTTTGATATTGACTTTTCCACCTTCAGTATTGGGAGAAGGCTGAATTCCCATTTCATATCATTCCAAAGCTTGGCGCCCTTGGTATTGCTGGTGGCACTATTAAGGTACTTGTCTGCTTTGACAATATATCTGGCCGTGGTAGTTATGTGCAATTACAAAAATTCTTGTTAAAAAAATCCAGTATGTTGTTTCTTATTATATCTCACATTATCTTTGATATTTATAGAAAACATTTGACCATGAAGATCTGGGTGTATAATGACAAGTATCTTGTAATGCATGATCATCGACTTCATTCATTATGTAGCACGTCTTGGCCAATGCATATATATGATGTATGCAGTTCACTTGGATTGAATGTTTAGCTGCTGCCATTTATGTCATGCACCATGATTCAATGAACCTTGAAGAATCAGTCCCATTGCTGCTTGATATTGTTTTATGGTGACTGATGCTTGACTTGTTTTGGCTAATTAGGGTTATGGTTGCCCTGGTCTCTCCATTACTGGAAGTGCTATTTCTACAGCTGAAGTTGCTAGGGTGGATGCTAGCTTTTCTACATTTATCTTGGTTCACTCTTCCTTGGCGATGCTCACTATTTGTATGGACTTTATCTTCTCTATCCTTCTTTTAATTCCCTTTGAGGGAGTTTATTACAAAGTGTTAATGCTAATTCTTGTTGACTTGACTATCAAGAGTAGCATTATGTGGTTCCGAGGAACAGAAGCAGAAATACCTACCTTCTTTGGCAAAATTGGATACTGTGGCTTGCTGGGTAAGTAGGCTGACTCTTAAGTCCGCACCGCTTCTCATCATTACATTTGAAACTCTTTTCTCCTGAAGTCTAGCTTTTTGATTTTCCTTTGCTTATCCTTAGGCTTTGACAGAACCTGATTATGGAAGCGATGCGAGTGCTTTGAAAACATCAGCTACAAAGGTATGGTTTTCACCCAGTATACTTCCGATGTCTAAAACAACACCAATCAAGAGAGAACAACTCTATGGATAAGTAAATATTTAATAAACAAAGAACCTTACAAAATTTGAAGTATTTTGTTTTACTTCTTATGGATCTCTTACAGGTGGAAGGGGGTTGGATTCTCGAAGGCCAAAAGCGCTGGATTGGGAATAGTACCTTTGCAGACTTGCTGGTCATTTTTGCTAGAAATAGTTCAACCAATCAAATAAATGGGTATGCTAAATGAGTTTGCATTTAGGATGTCCGATGCTTGCTTGTGCAGCCACTATAGTTTCTCTCATGCATGCATTTGAAATAGGCGTCTTGATTAGCATGGATTTTGCTAAATGAGTTTGCATTTGTATGGGTTTGGTTTGCTTTGAAGATAGGTTGGAAGTAGTATATTCTATTTACATGTTGACACAATTATTTGCTCTGTTCATGGCTCTTCTTCTTAACCCCTAAAAAAAAGAGGAGGAAGAGGAAAGGGGCATATTTATCTCTCTCACACAGGCAGGGTAATGTAGGTAGCGAAACAACTGTTACGACATCATAGACGATGTTTGACTGAGGTTATGATCATAGAGCATTCGTTTTTTTTTTTTTTTTTTTTTTTTTTTTTTTTTTTTTTGCATGACTGGATTGTGAAAGCATATATGATTTGCTCGATGCAGATATATACCTATTGGGTGGAGCATTTTAGATCATGTTAAACCCAAACCACTAAACACCCCCCCTGGCGGGTGCTTCTCTTCCCCCCCCTTCTCTCTCACCACAAAAACAAATGGCAGTGGTAGCACATTGATTTATATTTTAGTAATAGGTAAGAATGTCCCAGCAGAATCTTCCAGCTTGGTTGGTGAGGATCAATCGAGCTGGGATCAAGGGATTAATGAACCTATTAGGATGATAATTACTAGGATCTTACTTCAGTAGTTAGTGGTCTGTTCTCATCCTTCAGATCTCCATATATACTCTTTCAATGGATTTTCATGAGCCTAAATAGGTATGGACATTTACAGAAGGTTTTGTGTTGCAGATATATAGTAAAGAAAAATGCTCCTGGATTAACAGCTAGAAAAATGGAAAATAAAATTGGCCTGCGCATTGTCCAGAATGGAGATATTATCCTTAAGAAAGTCTTTGTCCCTGATAATGATAGGTTGCCTGGTGTCAATTCATTCCAGGATACAAACAAGGTACAAGGTTGCCATTTCCTCCTGCTTTCATTTGTTGGTCCTAGATATTAGGCATGATGATATGCTTTTAAGTCAATTTGAAGGTGGAGCTTTCTTAGCGCAATATAGATACAGTTGATTGTCATCAGTGCTTTCAAGTCAGTGCATCTTGAGATGGCATTAGGCAGAAATATTGCTGGCATTACTGCTGTTACAATGCTTTTGTGAATTAGGTTTGAGCTCATGTCTTTCTCCCTTTATGGTGCAGTACCTCTATTTCCTCGGGAAAGTAGCCAAAAAAATCCTTGCCCTTTTACTGTAGTTAGAGGACTTAATAATGACATTATCCTTTTCATCAAATTTTGCAGTTGGTGTTTTAATAATCACATTCACTAGCTATTTACAGCACAATCTATGAGTTCGATAAACTTAATTGACAGGAAATGGATTACTAGTTGAGTGGAATTTCCAAGCAAGTTTGTGGACTGGGTTTCCCTGTATAGATTATGCAAACACAATTAAAATGAGAGCTTGAGGTGCTTTTTCCAGCTTATCTGTTGGTTCCCATCTAATGTAAATGATGTAGATCAGTCCTGTGTCCTTGAGATCATGATTGCATGGTATGGTAATGGTAATTTTGTGGTCTTTCAGCCTAATCATGTGAGAACCATGTGTTGAGGATTCATTTTCTACTCTTTATCTTTTGGTTTTTCTTGTTGTGAACTCACAATGACGTTTTACTAGAAGACGAGACAGAATTACTTCTCTGAAGAATAATATTTTTTATAATGCTAAAGTTTTCACCCTTTGTTTATCCATCTTGACGCCTTCTAAGCTTGTTTCATGTATTGTACAAGTGCTTGGGTACTCTTACCTCTGTTTAGGTGTGTCCATTTGTTAGTTCATCTATTTTAACTTTAGAGTTAAGTTGCAGAATCTAAATGAGTATATTCTTATGTGAAACAGGTGCTTGCAGTTTCACGTGTTATGGTTGCTTGGCAGCCCATTGGACTTTCGATGGGAGTATATGACATTTGTCACAGGTGGAAACCAGGCTTTCGTTCTTTAGATACTTAGTAATGGAATTCAAGTGACTAACCTGACTGTTTATGAATCATTCAAAGGTATTTGAAGGAGAGGAAGCAGTTTGGTGCACCACTGGCTGCTTTCCAAATAAACCAACAGAAACTTGTCCAGATGTTGGGAAATGTTCAAGCTATGTTTCTTGTTGGTTGGCGCCTTTGCAAACTCTATGAAAGTGGTACAATGACCCCCGGCCATGCTAGTTTGGGAAAGGTAAAGCTAATTCTTTTCTGCTTTGTACTGTTTATCTGGTAAATTCACCATGCAGTTTAATTGGCTCGTGGATAACTTTTCAGGCATGGATCACTGCGAGGGCACGGGAAACAGTAGCTTTGGGCAGAGAGCTGCTTGGTGGCAATGGGATCTTGTCTGATTTCTTGGTTGCAAAGGTTTGTTCTGCTTCTGAATTCTGACATTTCTGCATACTACGACGAAATGGGCAGCCTTCCTAACTTATATAAGATGGCGAAATGGATTTTGTTCTTTCATTGATGCAATAGTTGGCTTTAAAATAAATTACATGCTGTTATTATACGGCGCAATCTGCATCAGATAACTTTGTGTCAGCTCTCCTTGTGCCTGAAACTACTAGGTCACCTGGTGAGTGAATTATAAGGCCAAGTATTTGAAGACCTAGTGGTTGCCAATGGGTTGAAAATTGAAATACTGTATCCATGCAATGCAAAAATTGAAGTTCGTTGATATTTACTGAGGATGACTCACAAGTGCAGAGCTAATTAATCCATGATCATGGGAATTGTTTCCAGTTCCCTTGGAGCATGAACATTTAGTGGAGATGGACATAATATCCAGTCATATAGGGTGGACTTTTCCTATCAGATAAAATTGTTTCAATCTTCCTGCAGGCATTCTGCGATTTGGAGCCAATCTACACATTTGAAGGCACTTATGATATTAACAACTTGGTCACAGGCAGGGAAGTCACAGGTTTGGCCAGCTTCAAACCAGCTGCATCGAGTCAAAGAAGTCGCCTGTAACTGAGTAAACATCTTCCCTGTAACCTTCTACAGACCTTCTACGGGGTTTGTTTGCTCACGTGGATTCTGTAATCTGGGACTATAATAAACCAGGAAAAAGAATATAACAAACAGTCTTGATCATTTAGACAGGCGTAAAAATAAGTTAGGCAGGTGTTTACTGTTTACATCTTGTCTAAGGTAAAATGCACAGCATATCCAGACTTTTGAAGACTTAATAAATAACATTAGATACTTGCGCTTGATTCAATAGCCATTATCTATTGTTTCAAACTGGGTATATCTTCTTTGTTATTCTTTGAAGATTTCTCACGCAACAAACATCTCTGTTGCCGCTCATAATTTGTTTCCTGAGAAGACGACGTGTGAATTGTGAAGATTTACTCGTTTTGCCAAGATAAATCCAAAATTGAAATATCATTAGTTTTGAACAAGAGGCTCCAGGTTAAATCACCAAAAAATTGCACGTTGATAGGTCAAGTTTAAGCCGGACCTTGGCCAGGAAGAAATGAAAGAATCACATTACCTTGCCAACTGATCTAACGACAGAAACTGACAAGAACCAAAGTCACTGAACCGATAAATGGTTTGAAGGGCAAGCCAATTGAGATAGCATAGCCACTTCATATGTTTGATGTGAACAGGCAACATCGGGACCCTATACCTTTACATCTTGGCAGGTTGTCTGTCATACACTTGTATATAACATATGCTGACAGGGCACCCGACAAGGGTGAAAATGGGGCCAAAGTCACGTGGTTCTCAGATAACATGCGCATGATTTTGTGCACAAATTGAATGATATGATGTGGATCTTGGACGGTTATCTTGCCGCATGGAATGTACATACAATACATAAGGCGCGTGTCCATCGGGGATGTGAAGTTTTTGATGCATTTAGGCACACGGTCACTCATGGGCTATGATATATAATGAATGCTCGGTCATTAGGGGCAACAAGGACTCGGCAATGTGATTCTTTTTGAATGTCCGGTCGACTGAAGTTAGTACTGCTGGTGACCTGAGCCCTTTGATTTTGTTTCAGCAAAGGCGAATCTGGCATCGGCACAGAGTACGTTCTGCTTTGAGAACGGGGAAGAGCAAAACGTTGTTTGTCATCTTCTTTGTATTGGAAGATATATGAAGTACTGATTATTGACTTATTAGAATAGACATCGGCTGGATCATGAACTTGGTTAAGATGGAAAGATGACACATGAAAAAAAGTGTATCTCATTAGATGCATGACATTGGAAGATTACTGGGATTTTCCTCCATGCCTCCTAAAACCTTGCGTATTGCGTTTGGAGGTCGTTTGTTGCTGTCGTTGACACAGACTGATTACTTCAAAGCGGTGCGAGATGCGATGTTACTAGTCTGATGTATAAGCTGCCTGCGTGATTCCTCATTCTGCTTTTCTTTCACCATATTTAGATTCCTGATTTTTGTGAGTGGACGAAAATGACTTGGTAGATTGCACTTCTTGATTGCTCGTCGTACATGACCAATACAAGTAGTGTTGGAAGCACCAGAATATGTAGAACTAGTCAAGAATTCTGATTTTCCGTTTGATTATACTTCACAATTGCCAAAAGCTACGCTAACCATATCATAATACTCAATTTATAACTGGATGCTGATGTGCCGATTTGAACTTCGATCACGGAACACGCTGGGCTGGAGTGCTCCATATACAATGGCAACACTTAAATTGCCAGTGACACATCGAATTTGACCTGTCGAAGAGTCTTGTGATCTCAGAACTTACAAAGCTTGATTGGATGGTTGGGGAAGGCTAGATCCTCAATCAGATGAGAGAAGGTTCCTGTGGCTTGTAACGTAAATGATACATCTCTTCCAGCCAAAGGGCCTAGGACATTATCACACTAGTTGAGGCCCTACACGGGCAATACCTTGGATGACCAACCCACATTTCCATCAATGATTACATAGAAAAAACATTGGTCAATCTAATTTCTTAAAGCGTGTGACCAATTGAATCATCGCTAAATTAAAGTAAAGTAAGATGATAGCAAACGTTATAAATGCGCAATAACGGAAATTGGTACTATCGCGTAGCTTCCTCTCTCTTCAGTTGCTGTGAAATCCTAGATGCAAGGTTTTGCTGGTTTTCAACCTACTCGCAGTTGGGATGCTTCAGCGCACAAACATCTCAACTCATGCAATTGTTGCTAAAGTCATTTGAAAGGACAACCTAAAAGGTCGAAGCCCATGTAACCGCATTGCTTTAACTTCACTCCCACTCTTACAAACAAACGCCAGAAAATATATATATCATCCATTATCTCTCTCTCTCTCTCTCTCTCTCTCTCTCTCTCTCTCATGATCCCAAGTTCATCATCGCCATTGCCATCGCCATCACCATCATCATCAACTTCTTCCTCTCTCTCTGTGTCTCTAAGATACAATGTTGTCATTCATTCTAACCATGTGCAAAATGAAGTCTCACAGGGCAAACATCCCTCTATCTGTGGTCATAGCCCTGATATGCACTTGTGCACTTATGGTTCTCTTGTTCACAGAGAACGTCACTTCTCTCTCTTCTTTCTCCATTTTCAGACTAATATCCTGCGCCAACAGAGATGCTCTCCCTAAATACAGTTAAGCCTCGCTGTCTCGCTCTTACTCTCCCCCATACATGACAAAATTTTATTGCTGACAATTTGTGTCCTATTGATGCAGGAATTGGAAGTGGAGAATATAGGCCTGAGATCAACGACGACCGGTTCGAGTTCGACCCGGAAGAGTGCAATGACACGGCGAGAGGCAAGTGGGTGTTCAATGCTTCACTCAGGCCTCTCTACTCAGACCGGAGCTGCGCTTATCTGGAGAAGCAAGTGACCTGCAAACGAAATGGACGGCCTGATTCGGATTATCTCCATTGGGAATGGCAGGCAGATGATTGCTACTTGCCCAAGTTAGTTGAGAATTCAGCTGGTTTTCATTTTGGCCAGTGACAAATCACTTGGTTTGCTTGATTATTACTCTTTCAAATAAATTCAATGATACCTCTGATAACTCCTTTTTCTTTGGGTCATTTTCGAATACTCTCATGCAAGTCTAACATTTGTGCCCCAATATAAATGGTCGACTCAATGCATATACAGTCCAGTTCATCTGAATTTGGTTGCAATGGGTATGGATTGCGGGTCAACCGTTGAGGAGGGAAAAAAGAACCATGTGCAACCCACTAGAATCCATAGCTAAGCTACGTATGTACATTGTTGAAGGGAAGCAAATCTAGGGCATTTCATTCATGTGACTCTGTTTTTTATTTATTTACTAATGCCAATTATTGTAACCTGCAGATTTAAACCAGCAGTTGCTCTGAAGAAGCTTCGGGGGAAGAGGCTAATGTTTGTTGGGGACTCCATACAGAGAGGTCAGTGGATGTCCTTCGTTTGCATGGTGCAATCCATCATACCAAAGGACCAGAAGTTCCTCAGTCGCTCTCGCTCTCGATCTCACTTAATCTTCAGAGCCAAGGTAATTTCCTAAATGAAGGCAATCGATCATTAGTCTAGTGAGCTTGATTTCACAATCATTCTACTTCGTCCTCATTCCTAGGTTAAATCAGTGCTAGCATAAGATTTTCATCTCATGCGACGTGTCTTTGCATCTTAGGAATATAACACGACAATCGAGTTCTACTGGGCTCCATTTCTGGTGGAATCGAACACGGATCAACGCATTATTTCAGACCCAACTAAGAGAATATTGCGCATTGATTCGGTCTCCAAGCACGCCAAAATCTGGAAAGGGGTGGACCTCCTGGTGTTCAATTCCTACATTTGGTGGATGAGCGTTCCTCATATAAATTCACTGTACTACTCGATCTTTTCAGCCTCTCCAATATACTATGTGTTGTTAGAGCATAATGATAGGAACATACTAACAATTTTTTCATGAAAACCATGCTGCAAGTAGTGTGAAAATTTTTTACAAAAACATATTAATATCTATAGTTACATAATTAAGATAAAGTGCATTTTGTCTCGCTTTTAGCTTTTGACAAGTACCCTCGCATTAAAAGTTGAAAGTACCCTCTCTCCTCTTCGAGTAACAATCCAATTCACATATATTTATAATTACAAACTACGAATCCATTTAATCAAATAATGATTCAATTTCATCTAACAATGATCTAGTTCTCTTCATACGTAATCGATCTACGGTCACGCAGATGTGTATGGAGCGTGGTTGTATTTTTTTCATGAAAACTTGCTGATATAGTTGACGCAGGTGGGGATCGTTCGCAAATGGAGAAGAAGGGTACGAAGGGTTGGACAGATTGACGGCATATAGACTCGCTTTGAAGACCTGGGCGAATTGGATCGACTCCGCCATTGATCCGAACCGAACCCGTCTCTTCTTCACTACTTTGTCTCCCACCCACATCAAGTCTCTCTCTCTCTCTCTCTCTCTCTCTCTCTCTCTCCTAGATTGCATGAACTTTATGTACACGGCGCAACCATATATGCGTGCTAAAAGTTTCTGTACTCTGCCTATGCAGAAGCCAAGACTGGGGCAATAAAAATGGCATCAAATGCTACAACGAAACGAAACCAGCAATGAAGATCACGAGATCGTGGGTCGACAGAATGCCTGATGTGGTTTCCAGCATAGTGAAGAAGATGAGGGTCCCAGTCACTTTCATCAACATAACACAGTTATCCGAGTACCGGGTCGATGGCCATGTGTCGGTTTATGGTGAGAGCAGGGGCAAGCTATTGACCGAAGAACAGAAAGCCGATCCGTTGCGCTATGCAGATTGCATCCATTGGTGCTTGCCCGGAGTTCCCGACACATGGAATCGGATACTATATGCATACTTATAGAGACATTCGAGATCCATGCTTGACCCAAAGCAAAAGTTAAATTATATATGTACATAAGTCCACGTGACATTTAGGCCTCGACCACACTTTTCACAAACGATTCAATTGGTCATGCATGTTATTGTTTTTTTTTTTTTTTTGGTAAGAATCATGCATGTTATTGTTGTATAGTAGGGTTTCAACTTTTCTTATAGTTCTTCTAAGAGCGGAGTTCTGATAAATCAGTCATGTGGTTGAATAATCAACCAAACCATTTGCGTATGGTTTTATCTTGTTGGACTTGATCATATACATATGAACTTTGATTGTGGAGAGGACCCATTTTGATACATAGCTTGCTCCTCGTCTACAGATCGTTTCAGAACATGAAAAATGGCGGATCATGAGCAGGACAAGAGACGTCAGAAAATCTGCGCAGCACACACATCGTCACCATAATCATGTTGCAAAGCTTACGGAGGTTAAAATTCGTCCTCTTGTAAACCTTTGACGACGCAAACAAGACCAAGCTTGCCTCTCTACAGAACGGGCCATCTAGTTGGGCCGGAGTCCACAAAACGAGTCTCGACTGTTCAAACGCTTCCCTCACTTACGCTCTCAAAAGTCAAAAGCTGAAGAATCACGCAGGATCGAGAGACATCGCGAAGAAGCAAGAGGCAACTTCATTCGCTCTTTCCTTGTATGCTATTTTAGCCACCGAAGGTCACTCCCCCACGCTCAGAGCTTTCACTGATCATAGGTTATCTTGGTCGAAGCTTCTCCGTTAGGCCATCAGGAATTGGTGCTGTTCCTGTTTGGTTAGTTTGCAGAAGCAAAAGCGATCTCAAATCTTCAGTCTTGTTGCTTTGCAGTCCTGTGCGTGCACTGCATATTCCGAGATTTGAGAAAATTTCAGAGACGAAAGTGGCTGCCGTTACTGAGTTGATCTTCTTTGATCTTTGGTGTTTGCCGTGAGGTTTTGCCGGTTGTTCGACTGGTGTTGTTGTGTTTGTTCTGTCTCCCTTTCACTCATTCTGCTTTTTTGCACTATGATTAAAAGTTTTTGACGCCCTTTTTTTGTATATCTGGTTTTTCCCTTAATATAGTCTTACCTTTACCAAAAAAAAAAAAAGAAAGTGGCGTCCTTTCTCTGCTTGCACAAGGCCTTCAATTCAAGGTCACCGACCTCACATGTAAGGTTGAGTATTGGTCCAGGTTAACCTTGGACCGACCCTAAACTAACCCAATCCGATCGATCCTGATCTAGTTTCTAAATGGACTGAGTCGGTCCTTGATTTTGGAATACTTGGACCCTCTATTGTATAGGTTAGTTCTCAATCTTGAGAGTTTAGTGTTAGCTTAATCCGGATCAACCCTATATATATATATATATATATATTATGCTTTTGTCTACTCTAAATCTTAACACCTCTTCCTCTGCTCTCTTCACAATTTAGTTTGCCATGTAATTAGAACGTAGTAAGAAACCGAGCCCTAATTCAACTAAGATGAAAAATAAAAACCCTTTTTCGCTCGCCCTCGACCTTGATCACCTGCTTGCCTCTATTTACTCCCCTTGCCGCTCACCTCTGTCCAATCGCCTCGCCTCTTTGTACTCGCCCTATGTGTTCATTTTTATGATTTATTTCCTTTAGCATATATGAAATTTCTATTATTACCTTATCTTATATTTATGTATGATATGTAATGGTATTTATAGTTTAATTGCCCAATGTCATATTATTGATAGATATGTAATTTGCAATAGTACATTTGTCCTTTCAAAGAATACAAAAAATGAAATAAATAAATAAACAATCGGTTGGTCCCTAGTTAATTCTAAAACTGGACCGAACCCTTAGAGTCGATTCAATCTTAATAAGGTTAGTTCTCAATCCCAAAAATTGGAAACTAATACTATATGGGTTGATCCCTGAGTTAAAGTGCTGGATTGCCCAATCCAAATCATGCTCGTCTCTATTTTGACGGGGCTAATAATTCGTGTTGACTTTTTCATGATCTTTTTTTTCTTTTTTTTTTCGTCCAAACCCTACATATATAGCTATGAGTGCCCCTCCTCTACATCCTCTATTTTCCTCTCTCAAAGTCTTGCTCTCGCTCTCTTTTTCAATCTCAAGTTATCACTAAAATCTTCCATTTCCATCTCTTCTAGGGCAGTCTTTCCGTCTTTTCTCTACTTATTTGAACTCAGTGATCAATTTTCTTCCTCTTCCTTTCGCACGTCTGCCTTTGGTGGCTGAATTAGTTATATTTTCACTGCTGTAAGTGTTTCCCTGATTCTTTTTAGAAGTTTCATATATGTTTTTTTTTTCCTATTCATCTATTACAAGTCGTGGTGGACGGCGGCGTTAACTTTGTTGGAATGGAGTGTTTTGCTGGTTGTGATTGGCGGGGAGAGATGTCTCTCCATGTTTCAAGGGTTGTAGATGACGAGGCAACTACAAGTTGTTGATCTAGTTATAGTGATAGCTACGCCACATTAATTTCGCTTGAAGGTGTGAGGACCGCTTGGGGTTTGGATGGGGTAAGTCCATTACTGTGGAAAAATTCATCGAGAGTGCCGAAAAGATTGAATTACGTAAGTTTAAGTCCTGCATATTTCTTTTTTACTTGTTGATTTCTTTGTATCTCTAATGAGCGAATTCTTTTTTGAGATATGGATTGTCTTATCATGTAATTTACCATTGATAAATAGAGTTTACACATTGAAGTTGAATGAATATAAGTGGTTGGATGTTTTATCAATTGCACAAATAGTAATTTCAATTTGAAAATGATGTTAAGTATTAACTATGTTCTTTGTTTGCTTTGTTTTTAGGTGTTTAGAATTTGAACTCTTTAATGAATGAACAAGACATGAAATTCGGGAAAATTGTCCAAAAAGTCTTAAACCTATTGCACTTTTGTCAATTCAATTCTAAACCTTTTAACTTTACCAATTTAGTCCTAAACATTTTCACTTCTTACCAATTCAATCCATTCGGCCAATTTTGACCGAAGTGCTAACATGGACTCGGTGGTGCCACGTAGGACTGCTGGTGCCGACATGGAGAATTTTTAATAATATTTTATTTTTTTATTTTTTCCTCTTTTTTTTTTTTTCTTTTCTTTCTTTTCTTTTTAACTTTCTTTGCCTTTTCCGGTGGCCAACCATCAGCCACAAGCAACGGCCGACCACCGACCATAGCCAGCTAGCTGGCCTTGCCCGCCACAAGCAAGGCCTAGCCCGGCGAGGAGGAGCCTCGGTGAGGGGAGCCCTTGCTTAGGCGCAGCCCGGCAAGGGTCGCCGGGCAAGGCCAACCCTCGCCCGGCCGAGCGGCCTCACTAGGCATCAACCGGGGATGGTGACGCCGGGCAAGGCTGCCTTGGCCTAGGCGGGACCGGCCTCGCCAAAAGGGAAGCCCTTGCCCAGGCAAGTGTCGATCTCTCCCAAGCCAAGGCAGCCTTACTAGGCGTCGGCTAGCTAGGGGTGAGGGCCGACCTCGCTAGATCCGGTCTAGGCGAGGTCGACACTCACCTGGGCGAGGGCAAGCCCCAACGAGGGCTCCCCTCGCCTAGCTAGCTGTGGCTGGTGGCCAACCACCGGAAAAGGCAAAGAAGAAAGCCAAAAAGAAAAGGAAAAAACATAATAATAATAATAATAATAATAATAATAATAATAATTATTATTATTATAATTATTATTATTATTATTATTATTATTATTATTATTCAAAAAAATATTAAAATATTATTAGAATTTGTCAACGTCGGTCCGGCGATCCTACATGGCACTAGGCGGCATCCACATCAATGTTTTCTAGCCAAAATTGGTAGGATGAACCGAATTGGCAAGAAGTGAAAATGTTTAGAACTGAATTTGTAAAGTTAAAAGGTTTAAGACTAAATTGACAAAAGTGTAATAGGTTTAAGATTTTTTGGATAATTTTCCCCATGAAATTCTATAGTTCACGATCTATGTTACATATTTTGAACTCTTTATTAATGGTTTTATTTTACATATTCATTTTCTATAGTTTGTTACTTTTGATATGTGGAGATTTCTATTGTTTCCTTATCTTAGATTTCTGTTTGATTTGTACTAGTATTTACCATTTAGTTGCACAATATCGCAGTATCAATAAATATGTAATTTCAGATCGTATGTTTGTCCTTTCAAAGGAAAAAAATGAAATAAAAAAAGGAATTGGTTAGTCCTAAGTCGACTCTAGAACCAAAACGGACCCACAGGTCAATCCAGCTCTCCATCCGAGGCTCAGCAAGGGCACAACCACAAGCAGCGGCATGGCAAGGCGTTGCAATCGCATCTCAAGCCAGGGAACAACAGGTTGTTGATCGGGATGCAGCAGCGAGGGCAAGTGCAGGTGCGGTGTCTTGGTGCAAGGCCCTCGCTGTGGTGCAGCGGCAAGGATCGCAAGCTGCGGGAGCGGGCGTCACAGACTGGAGCTTGGCAGCATTGTCAGGCTGGGGAACGAAAGCAATAGCGCGGACGGTGGGCTGGACAATAGCAAAGTAGCAACAAGCGACGGTAAAGGAAGTAGCGGCGGCCTTCGTCAGGGCAAGGACAGCTCGGCTGGTCAATGTCGTTGGAGGAAGCAGCAACGATCAGTGGCTGGAACAGCTTACGTGGACGGCTAGGACGACAAGGGTCGCGATTCACCGAGAGGGGTCTTGGCCAAGCAATAGGGGAGTGGGGAGTTGCGGCCAACGGGATTCGACTGTGACATCTCCTCTTCGTTTCTCTCTCTATTCCTCGCCCGTGACTCTCAATGTGTTTTCTAGATTTGGCCCTTGAGAAATTTTGACGAAGGCTTGCTCCATGGGCTGGCTTAACCCATTTAGGGCTTATCTAACTAAGCTCAAAGCCTTTAAACATTATGTGCTAAAGCCAATTCAATTGAAGCTTAATTAATCTTACTTCTGGGCTGAAATATTCGGCTACCCCCTTCCTAATGTTGGCCGAATTCTACTCCAGTGCGGGCCAAGTTTATGCGATTAATTCAGGCCCATTTATTATCACCGGTCCAATACAAATGCAGCTATATAATATATATATATATATATATATATATATATATATATATTATTAAAATATATGCTATGCAATTTAATTATTTTTTTTATAGGGGGCTAAAAATCAGTCCCTAATTCTCTATGCAATTAATTTTAAATGATGAGTCAAAATCAAGGTGTCTATAATAAATAAGGGTAACGGCATGTTTATCAATTTTCTCATAACATACCAAATTTGTCTCCATGTCATATGCAAGATATCCTCATCCTCATCCCTTAAGGAATTATATCTTGTGTAGAAATAGTCCAAGAAGTTATACAAAAGTAAGATTTTGAACTCGATGCATCTTTGAGGCCCAATTACGTTGCGATCCTCTGTTAGGTACGAATCCAGTAGTTCAATGGAGCCGACTATTCATGTTTACGTTTTGTAATTGGGTCAGATCGTATCATATTGAATCTTGTTATTTATATAATAAAACTATGCGAACTTTATAATGGGTCCCCTTGAATTCCTTTGGGGGCCCACAAACAAAAACCAGGTGCTTCTCAATCAAACGGGCCATCCGGTTGGGCCGCGGAGTCCACGAAATGAGCCTCGACCGTTCAGCCCTTCCCTCACGTTCTCGAACGTCAAAAGTCAAAGACTCCAGGGGATTCGAGAGCCATCCTTTGTCTGCTATATTAAGCCTCTGAAGGTCTCTCGACCATGATCAGAGCTTTCGCTAATCATAGTTGCTGTGTCAGCTTGAATTTGTGCTCTGGCACTGACCAAAACGATCATGTTTTTCGTGTTCTAGAGTAATTTGCTTTTAAATTCCATCTTCTCGAAGTGACAGAAGATCGTGATCGGAAGCTTCTTATTTTAGGCCATCGGGAATCTTGGTGCTGTTCCCGTTTGGTTTGCTCCCGGAAGCGAAAGCAAAGATGATCTCAAACCTTCCAGGTTTTTTTTGTTGCTTTGCAGTCCGATACCTACGGCTGCATGTTCTGAGGTTTGAGAAAATTTCAGAGACGAAAAATGGCTTCTCTTCTCCGGTCGCACAAGGCCTTTGATCTTGAGGCTGCCGAACTTGGCCTCGCACCAAGATCAGCATCCTCGGATGCTGGGTGGCCATGGCGACGGCGGTGTCTGGCAGTCATGTGGAGAGAGAAGCCACTCGCTTCATTGGTGCCCACGGGTGATGGTGGTGATGGCTGTCTCTGTCTCCTTCCTTATTTATTATACTGATTTGGGGATTTATGCTTTGAACTAGTTTTATGGAGGTTTAGCATAAATGCGCAAGCTGTGAAACTGAAAAAAAAAAAAAATCAACAAAATAACTTTATAATCAAATAAAAATAATATAACAAGGTAGCTTTCATAAGAAGCCGAAAAGTCTGTTACGCTCTCTTCTCTTTTCATTGTCTTCTTCAACCTTTAATCATGAGCAGCTAGTTTCACTCTCTTCTCCATCTGTTTTAATTTTCTTTGAATTTTTTTTTGGTACTTTTTCTCTTTTTTTCTTTCGATTTAGATCTGAAAGTCGTGCTTTGTCGATCTAATTCTATATTATTTGAGACTTTAATTTCTGCAAATCTAGTTATAAATTTAGGAGTTCTTCTCACTTGATTTAGATTTGGGAGTTTAATAATGTTTTCAAATATTCAATATCTTGTACTAGGTTATCTATCTCAATTTCAATGATGATTGCGGGAGTCCTGATGTCTCGTTAAATTATGAAAATTTGTTATTTCAAATGTTAGTGTGTTTATTCAACATATTTTGATAGTGTAGAGGAAGTCTAATTAGGCCACATCACCAAATGGCAACACAATAGTTATTGGAAAATGAATTTTGAGCGTGTGGTAGCCATCAATTATTTTGCTCAATCGATCCATTCTTTTGAAATAAGTATGTGCTTAACTCTGCCGATGCCTTATTAATTCTACTTATTTTCTGGATTTTGCTTTGTTTTGCAGTATTCGAGCCTTTGCTTTGCTTCAAATTGTGTTATACTTCTCATATATCCTTTTAAGCTATGAATACAATTTCTTTTTTCAACAGGAAAAAAAATAATGCTACAAGAAATGCAATCTAATACAACAAACATTTAGGACAAAATTAACTTTCGTTGTCTTAGGTTACCAAATGAGACAAGATACAATTTTTTATCGCCTTCGGTTATTTAAGGGGGACACAATATAGTTTTTATGACCCAAGAACCGACTGAAAATGAATAAACTTGAGTTTGGCACTTCAGGTCATGCCCTAAGTCAATAAGAATAGTTTCATCACCTTAAGTTTAAGTTAAGGGATAAAGTTTGTATTTTGTTAACATTGATTCAATCAAAAATGGGACAATTTAGAATCTATTGTGACATGCGATCGTTACCCCTTTAAGTTTGATGGTGATTATTGACACATAATTTTCAATAGACGTGTCAATAAAAGTATATATATATATATATATATATATATATATATATAGAAATTAGGGTTCCTAGTCTTAACGGAGTTCGTTTCTAAAAAAATGTATCATTTCTTATTTCTTTCTTTTGGCCAATCATTTGTTAATTTCTTGTCCATTCCTATTAAAAAAACTCAAGCAACTTTTTAACTAAAAGTCAATCCTAAGTCAAAATTTAGTTTTTTGTATAAAAAGATTCCTTTTAGCCTTAATATCACTTTGGCCACATTAGTTTTGGTAAAAATCAAAAATTTAATCATAAAATCAACCCCCTTCTCTCTCTCTCTCTCTCTCTGAGAGCTCCTCTCTACCATTAGGGCAGAGCTTCCCTTTTCCTTTCAATGGCGTTTAGTGCAAATTGCTATCGGCTACCACCATGATGTTGGAGTAGATGCTCACCCTCGCTAGCCTTGAGTACGCTTCAGATCTGGTAAGATGATTCTAGAACCCTAATTTCCTCCTTTCCCGAAACCCCATTCACAAAAACCCAAATACGAACACCAACCCTTTCCTCTCCACATTACCAGTTTCTCCACGGCTTCTCCATTTCAGCTACTAGAATCGTCATCTTCAATCATTCCATCCCAGTCCCCTTCCATGATTTTCAATCTCGCAAAACCAGATTCAGCAGAGCCCCCTTTCAATCCCATCCCAAACCGATACTCATAATCACTAATATCCATAAGAAGACCCCAATCTCAACCTATATGCCTGTTCGGTATTTAAGACTGAGGGCATCGGCTTCCTGTTAAGGCTACGTCAACAAGAGTGCCTCAGACTCAGACCGGGAGCAACTCAGATGCAGACTGGTGTCGACCAAGGGCAGCAAGACAACCTGAAAATAGGCAAAATGGAAGGTGAGACTGAGAATGACTTACGATTAGATGCTCTATGTAAAAGCTTAGGCGATCTTTGGGCTGCTAGAGACGTTGTTAAGGTCTCGACAGAAATTCCGCTTATCAAAAGAAAGGAATGTAACCTTACTCTGTTTCGCAAGTTATTTTCCAGACCTAATGTTAACTTTCCAGCCTTTACCACCACAATGAAGAAGGCATGGAAGACAGAAACAGTAATTTGCCAACAAAAAGAGCTAGGCTTATTCTCTTTTATCTTTCAATCTAAGGAAGAGAAAGATAGAATTCTTAACACAGGTCCATGGTCCTTTGCAAGTAACCTTCTAGTCCTAAATCAATGCAAACCAGAGATCCCAGAGCATTGTTATGATTATTCTTGCTGTGATTTCTGGATTCAAATGGGAGGAATACCTCCCAGATGGTTTAGAGAGGATGTGGTTACTGACTTGGCTAAGAGAGTGGGACGAGTGGTGGAAATACAGATGGAGGCAAAAGGCAATGGTCCAAACAAAGCAGGAAAGGTGAAGGTAGAATTGGACCTGAATTCACCTTTGAAATCAGGGGCCATACTGGATATAGGGGCTAAGAAGTTATGGGTGGATTTTAAGTACGAATGACTACCTCATTACTGCTACTCATGTGGGAGAATCGGTCATTATGCCACAAATTGTGAGGAAATTCCCTATGAACAGACTAAATGGGCAGATAATAAGGTAGGAAAGTACGAACCTTGGCTAAAGGCAGAAGTACGTGATCACAGCCCTTACTGTGAAGCTTTCTATAGCAAAATAGAAAAAAATTCTGAATCTGAAAAAGTCATTCCTGAGACGCCTAGAACAGAAATGGAAAGGGAACAAGATGTGAGAATCAACCCAGAGCAATGGGTAATCACAACTCGTAACAAGAAAATGGCAGATTGTCACTCTTCTAATTATCTGATTGAAGCCACGACTGTGGACCAAGGCAAAAAAGATAAAGGGAAGCGGATCATGAGTATTGACCCTCCTAAAGTACACTTTCAGATGGAGGAAAGCATAAGTAAAAAAACCTTGAAAACCCACAAAACCAAAAAACAGAAAAGAACAGCAGAAAATGCCATTTTACTCATTGATGATATGGAGCTGCTGGAAACACTAGTTCAGATAGTCAAGGAAGGCAATGAATGGGCTTTGGTGGCTAGCCCCAATAAACCACCGCAGACGTCATGAAGATAATAAGTTGGAACTGTCAGATGGAGGGAAGCGGATCATGAGTATTGACCCTCCAAAAGTACACTTTCAGATGGAGGAAAGCATAAGTAAAAAAACCTTGAAAACCCACAAAACCAAAAAACAAAAAAGAACAGCAGAAAATGCCATTTTACTCGTTGATGATATGAAGCTGTTGGAAACACTAGTTCAGATAGTCAAGGAAGGCAATGAATGGGCTTTGGTGGCTAGCCCCAATAAACCACCACAGACGTCATGAAGATAATAAGCTGGAACTGTCAAGGATTGAGCAATCCCCTGACGTTTCAAGAGCTTAGAGCAATAGTTGCTCTTGAAAGGCCCACACTGATTTTCTTAATGGAAACTAAAAACAATGAGTCGATGGTAGAGGGAGTGGTAAATCGCCTAAAGTTTCCAAACAGCATCATAGAGAATCCGAAAGGCATTGGAGGAGGTCTAGCACTTATGTGGAGTGAAGAGGTGGAAGTTAAACTGAAATCCAGCAATAAATCTTTTATAGATGTCGAATGCATTGACAAGACTAATGGGTGTCTTATGAGAATTACCTTTATCTATGCTCCTACCAACTATGGGGAGAGGATACTCTTATGGAACAAAGTCAGGCAAATTCACACACAGAACATTCTGCCATGGATATGCATGGGGGATTTTAACGAAATTTTATATGCATGGGAGAAGGCAGGAAAAAGGGCAGCGGATTATAATCGTATGGCAGCATTTCGTGACCTTTTGAATGATTGTGGCCTAATGGATAGTGAAAGCAAATGATGTGCCTATACCTGGGCAAACAATAGAGCAGGAGAGGATTTGGTGAAAAAAAGACTAGACGGAGCCATATGTACCATGGACTAGCGGGTGACCTTTCCAAATGCGGAAGTGCAAGCTCTCCCAGCTATTGGGTTGGATCACAGCCCACTTTTAATATTGCTGCACCCAGAAAGTTAGAAGAGGAAAAAACAATTCAGGTTTGAAGCCTATTGGATGGAAGAAGCAGAATGTAAGGAGCTAATAAAGCGAACATGGGATCCCTTCAATGAAAGCAGCTTTTCAGACAAAGTGCAAGAAGTCTCGAAAGAACTAGCAAAATGGAGCAAAACCAAATTCACCAACGCAGCCATCCGTATACGAGAGCTAAAGAGCAGATTAACAGAGCTTACTAATAGGCACCCATAGAATTACAGCAAAACAGAATATCAGCAGATTGTGGATCAAATTGAAGTTCTATGGAAATAGGAGGAAAAGTATTGGGGGCTTCGGGCACGCATCGAGTGGCTTAAATGGGGAGACAAAAACACCAAGTATTTTCACGCCATAACAGTGCAAAGAAGACAGCGAAACAGAATCACAATGCTGAAAATAAATGATGATACATGGTGCAGGGAGCCAAACATGCTTAAGCAACACATAAGAGATTTTTATCAAACACTGTATGAAACCGTGGGTAGGAGGAACTTCCAGCCAGTCCTAAATCAATGCCCCACTCCATTCAATGAGGAAATGAACACACATCTAATGGAAGCTATAACAATGGAAGAAGTAGAAAAGACAGTCTTCCAATTGGGTGCACTCAAAGCTCCAGGGCCTGATGGGTTAAATGGGCAATTTTATCAGCATTACTGGGAGGTTCTACAACAAAGAGTGTTTCTGCTAGTACAAAGATTCTTTGAGACAGGTACTATGGATCCCACCCTAAACCAAACCCACATTTCCCTAATACCGAAGGTCCAAAATCCAGAAAGCATATCTCAGTATAGACCTATTAGTCTGTGTAACTTCAACTATAAAATCATAGCTAAAGTGTTGGCAAACAGGCTGAAGAGATGGCTACCAGAACTTATTACTCCTAAACAAAGTGCATTTGTGCAAGGGAGGCAAATACAAGACAATATTTTTATAGTTCAGGAAGTTATTCATCAGCTAAGAATCAAGAAGAGAAAAAAGAAATTTCAAGCCATTCTGAAATTAGACATGCAAAAAGCGTATGACAAGGTGGAGTGAGATTTTCTAAGTGAATGTTTGCTGAAACTAGGCTTTGATTCAAGATGGGTAGGGCTGATAATGCAATGCGTCTCAACAGTCACCTTTAGTGTGGAAGTAAATGGGAAGCCTATGAACTATTTTACACCATCCAGGGGATTAAAGCAAGGAGATCCTCTCTCACCTTATCTGTTTATACTAGTTTCGAATGTTTTATCATGGCTGATACAAAAGGCAATGGTAGATGGGAGGTTAAAAGGCATAACATTAAACTCACATTGCCCTACCCTATCACACCTCCTCTTTGCCGATGATTCCATATTCTTCTTGGATGGGACTATCTCAGAATGCCAAAATCTAGCTGCTGTCCTCAATCAATATTGTTATGCTACGTGCCAAGCAATCAACCTTAACAAATCAGGAGTGAGTTTCAGCAGTGGTTGTCCTTTGAATCTGAAAAGAAATATGGCATATGAACTCAGAGTCCCGATTATGGATAAAAACAAGGAAGTATCTTGGCATTCCAATGGATTGGGGTTGTTCAAAAAAAGAGATGTTTGACTGGATATTAGCTAGAGTAAACATGAAAATGGAGGGTTGGAAATAGAAACGTTTGTCTAAAGCGGGTAAAGAAACGCTAATCAAAAGCGTTGTACAAGCCCTTCCTCAAATGCCATGTCGATATTCAAAGTTCCCATTTCTATATGTAAAGCAATTGAACTAAGAATCTCCTCTTTTTGGTGGAAAAGAAATGATACAAGCAGGGGGTTGCATTGGAAGAAGTGGGAAGAATTGAAAATGAGGAAGGATGAAGGGGGATTAGGATTTAGAGACCTACTAAACTTTAATAAGGCTATGCTGGGAAAACAAGCTTGGAGGCTAGCTCAAAGCCCTACAGCCTTATGGAGCAGAATATTCAAAGGAGTTTACTTCCCAAATGGAGATATGTGGAAAGCAAGCAAAGGGCAGCGCCCATCATGGGGTTGGCAAAGCATTATGGTGGGAAGAGAAACTATTGAAAATGAGGTTCAATGGAGGGTAGGTGATGGCAAGCAAATTAAGATACGAGATGATAAATGGCTGGAATTTGGAGTGATAGGCGGCCCAGCTAACAAAGATGATCCCATAACGGTGGCTGAACTTACAAATGATGAAAACAGGGGATGGAAAGAAACTGAGGTGCTGAACTTATTTGAAGACAGTGTGGCAAATGAAATTCTATCTCTCCCATTAAGCCCGAACGAGAAGGAAGACACCCTAGTGTGGAAGGGTAATAGAATGGGGAAATATACGGTTAAAAGTGGATATAATAAAGCATGTGCACAAGCAACAACAACAGAACAACACAGAGCAGCAACATCTTTTCAGCCTCCTTGAACATTATGGATAAAGATATGGAGACTAGCTATCACCCAAAGATGCGTATCTTTATATGGAGTATTTGCCATAATGCAATCCCAACAAGAGAGAATCTCTACAAACGGAAGGTCTTACCTAACCCACTATGCTCGCTCTGCAACACACATCCAGAGACTACTGAACATTTGTTCCTCCTCTGCAAATGGACAAAGAATATATGGATAGATCCATGGATAAATCTTATTTGCACACCTAATCTCATAACCCGGTTTGACAAATGGCTACTAGAAAGTTTTGCAGGTAACCGAGCCCTACCTGAGAGAGAGCTGGTGGCAACGGTCCTGTGGTTTGTGTGGAAAGCCCGAAACAACGCCATCTTCAGAGCACAGCAACCGAATCCGAACACCATAATGGACCTAGCGCAAGCATTTCTACAGAACTTTAGTAGATGGCAACTCAAAACAGAGGACCGAGAACCTACAAACCAGAACTTACAGAGAAATTGGAGACCGCCGGAGGACAGGAAGCTGAAACTTAATGTCGATGGCTCCTGGGTAAACGGCGAATCGGTAGGTTCGGTAGCTGGTATCTTGCGGGATCAATCGGGGCACTTCATCGACGGCTTCGCGAAACAGGTACGAGCCTCCTCCCCTGTTTAGATCGAAACCCTAGCTATCTTGAACGGGTTGGAGTTTCTAAACTCAAGAAAGCAAATGCGCGTGGGAGAAGAAGTGTTTTCGCAAGTACAACAGGTAGAAGTGGTTTGTGAAACTGATAGTTTAACAGCTCAAGAAAGCATAGCGGGCCGAGCCGCACCTCCATGGAATGTGAAGCCCACGGTGGAACACTGCAAAAGTCTTCTCCTTAAAGCCAAAGGGACGTCGATCACCCACTGTACGCGGGATGCTAACAACGCTGCAGATCTGATTGTGAAGCTTCATAGAAACCGATCCCTTCCTCAAACCGGCATTCGCACCTCCTCCTGCACTATCGGAAATTCTATGTGATGAATACTACCCATTGAAGTCTTGTACTTATCATATTTCATGAATGCAACAAATATCGCTTTTGACCACCAAAAAAAAAAAAAAACCCCCATGAAAAAAAGTCAATTAAAGGGTTGTCTTTTGATCAAACATTTGACAAAAAAAAAAAAATTCACAAATATAAAAATTCACAAATCACTTTATTTTAGCTTCAGTTTGACTTTAGTATGGTAAATTTTGTAAAAATAGATTAAGAACCTTATTTTCCAAACTTTTCTATTTTAAGTTCAAAATCAACTAAAAATAAAATTACTTTTATTAGGTTCATATTTTAGCCTAGTTCATTTTATGACATTTAATCTAGAAATCATTACTCATTCACTCGTTTGGCTAGTTTTGGAATTTGGGATTTAGGCGAGCAAATGGCCATTTTTAGCCGTAATCAAGGATTCAAATTGATTCTTTATGATTTGCATAGCATCACTTCTATTCAACTCATTTTCTAGAATCAAATCCAAATTCGGGGTCAATTTTAGCAGATTCATTTAAGAACTTTCCAATTTGATGGATTTAGCTTACCTAAACTTAAGAAATCCAGGCTAATGAGCTCCAATTAGTGCAATTCAAATTGACTCATTCTAAAATAAGGTTTAATTTAATAGATTGAGGTTCAATTTTGACATTGGTCCATGATTTATTTTCGACATAAAGGTCACACCTTTGTTCTAGTGTTAATTTAAATGTAATATGCCATCTCAAATATGGGAAATTGAACCAATTAATGCCTTTTTATTTTAATTAGACTCATTCTTAACCAATTTGTATTCTTAGATAAGCAATTATTAAAATTTACCCATTTAGACATTACTTTGAGCAAAGATTATTTTCTTAGGACCAAATTGCACGAAAGAGTAGAAAAAAGGGGATGATAAATCGAAGTGGTCAAATCGGTTCACCACCGATTCAACTAGTTCAACCAGTCACTGATGGGAATGGCCGATTCGGCCATTTCTCAACTAGCCCATGGCGGCCGGTGACCACCACGAGGTGGCTCGCCTTGTGGCCAACGACTTTGTACCGTCACTTTTCAAAATTAGGCAATTGTCCTTAGATTTACATAATTATGGAGATACTCTCGATTAGATCGTAATTTCAAATTCAACCCAAAAATCAATTATCACCATCCACTGAAGACGCATTGTGACTGTTCAAATTAACATGTGCATGATTAGGGGTTAATCAAGTTTGTTAAACTAGGAAAATCAATCCCTAACCCTTGGATTGCATCTTGCATCTAGATTATATAACAACTTTTCCCTCCAAAATCAAAGGAGAGAGGCCATTTTTCATATTCCACCCCCCCCCAAACGCATGATCACCCCTAGACCTCCACCGCTTGTCGCCTCTTGCCAGCAATGCACCGCCATTTATTCTTCTCTCCGATCACAAGAACTCCCATCGTTGCCCACCACCGGATGTCCTTGATCCAGCCTCTCCCTCTCTCTGTTCAAGCACCAACGATCACGCCGGTAAGCACCTCCGCTGATTCTAGCCTCCGGTCTCCATTGACTTGCGACGATCTTTGATCAAGGTTTGATCAAGCTCAGTTGGTCACGGTTCGAGAAAATTGCAAAGGTAATGATCTAATACTCGAATCTGATGAAGCGAGGTCAAGTTAGTCGATCAGGGCTAGGGTTCAAAGTTTAGGAATCCTTATATACTTAAAATCATGATTTATAAGTGCTGCAATGGATAGTAGATGATCAATATATTGATTATGTTCATTTGCATTCTCTACAAATTCATAGGTACCTAGTTTCTGTTATGGTATGTTCAAGGTCCAAAACCTTGAAATCTTGAATTGATGTGTTGTAGATAATCGATCTATGTTCGATACACTTCAATTTGATATATTATGGGTCTTGAACGGAAGTCATTTGCTAGCTCAAATCCATCTCGATATTATAGGCACTGTTCTGGAAATCTGATTTGAGAACTACTATTGTTATCAATTGTGCCCTCAATGCACCCAAACTAGCTTTGATCTATTGTTGGCTCACTCAACTGATTGATTGATTGAGAAAAAAGGTCGAATGGCTTGCACGCATGCTTTATACATGCTTCGCATGTGATTTTTAGATGTATTATTAAGGTGCGATGCATGATCACTTGGGGTTACTTTAGGATGACGCTTAGAACCCGCATTAGCGACTTTTAATGTTAGCCATCATGTGCGAAAACAAATAATGGTTGATAGCTATGAATCATATTAAAATGAATTGGGTAGGAGTCTTAGGTGGGTTGTTGTGTGAAATTCAAAAGCTAATCCCGAGGCTGTTCACGATTGCTTGATTCCTTCTCCTTAAGTGATTTAACATGTGGTATCATATTTGTGGATCGCCATGAATTGGTTTTTTCATACTTTTCAATTTGGTCCTTACGTTAGACTAGAATTAGGGTAGGCTCATGGAGATGGTGATCCCAAAGACTTGAAGAAGATGGATGGTCGATGTTCAACTTGACCTCTCATGTGTACTATTCATTCCCCAACAAATGTCTTAGATTGTTCTTTAACATTGAATAAACACCCAACAAGTTGTAGGTTTCCTTTTTTTTTTGTCTTTCTTAGAATTGTGTAAATTCTTTTCATTGTACTCTTTTATTCTTCTTGGGTGTTTACTTACTCACACTACAATTTCAATTACATGGCTAATTTGCCTTTTCACTTGTCTTAAGTAATTAGAATAGATTAGAATGGCATGAAACGAACCATCAACACATGATCACTTTTGTCTCTTAAAGCAAATAGAGATGCATGAATACTTTAGATAACACATTGATTTTTATGTACCGAAAGGGCATTAATAGCAACATTAGCATAACTCAAGTCCCTAAATTTTAGATCTTTGGTTGCAAATCACTCCCAATCCTCTATTAAGCACTCTAGGCGGCCTCCAAAATGAGGCTAGTGACGATTTCTAAATGTCATATAGGTTGTTTTAAATAACTCATAGATAATAAATGCATTTGGTCCAAGGGGTAATGAGCCTTTGGAAAAGGCTCACGATCATGATTTAGCATACTCATGTGGTTGATCCCAAAAGATGAGGTGATGAGATCTCTTGGAATAGTGTATGGTTTGAGATATCCTTAAACTCACCTTCACTTTTGGTTTCCTCTCAACCTTAAAAACAATGATCAAGATGTGCCATGGCATCAAGGTAGAGTCATGACAAATCTTACTATCACATGAGGTGCAAGCTTAGGAGAGCTTATGACCATGACCGAGTGACCTCATGGCATCGATCCCAAAGGATGGGGTGATGACATCATTGAGTTACATGCTATGAGGGAACCTTCATTGTTAACCATCTCTAAACACTACCTTTATGCCTATTTTGCTCATCGAGGTTGAAAGGGGCATCAAGGTTGGTCATGATAGTGATGCCTCAAGTTAGACTTAAAGCAATAAAATCATGGTTTTGTTAGTTTAGATTTATGCCTAAAAGATAAAATTGAAGCTTTATTACCATTAAGGAGGGAAAATTTTGAACATACAATGATAAAAACAAATTTTGTTGTCTTAGAAGAGACCTAAAGCAACAAACTCATTTTTTTTCGTCACCTCTAGGTATCAATTAAGACAACAAACTTAGAATATGGTTGCCTTTGATCAATACTAAAAAGCAACAAACCTAATAATTTGTTGCCTTACATTTACCAAAGTAGATTTCGTTGCCATCGATTTAGATTTGTTGTCTTGTATTTACCATAAAGTGATTTTTTTTATCTACTTTGGGTATGCCTACAGTGACAAAAATAAATTCCGTTGCCATTGATTTAGATTTGTTGCCTTTTTTTCACCCTAAGAGGATTTTTGTCTACTTTGGGTATGCCTAAGGTGACAAAAGTAAATTTTATTACTATTGATTGCAATTTAAGTGACAAACTATTTGACAAGCGTGTATCGGAGATGAAAGGCAATGTGAGTAGTAAGGAATTATGTTTGTCATCACAGGCGAACATCCGATGCTAACACATGGGAGATATCGCATATATATGTATCATTAGTGAAATGTGGATTTTATGTAGTATGATTGGATATATTACAAGTGTAATTATCAGAGAAGTTAAATAATTGTGTAGAAATATAAGTAAAGCTGGAATAATTGCTGATTTGTGTAACAAGAAATACTAATAATTTGTAACAGGAAATACTAGCTTTAAGGCGATTTAGGAACCATGGATTGCATTTGCTTTTTATCTATGGATTTGATTAATTTCCCCTCACTAGACTTACAAGTCGATTATGAGTTTCAAACATTTATTTAGGCTTTTATTTTGCAGAAAATGTGGCATTTTTGGAAATCGTTTTCTAGAAAGCCATTCTTGAAAAAAAAAAAAAACATATTTTCCAATGTTTGGCTAAAATTTGAAAATTAACTAGAAAATATTTTTTATTGTTCAGTAAGGAAAACCTTTTTTACATGCACTCATTTTCAATTTCTGTATTATTTTATTTTTTATATTTGATTTTTCAATTTATAATTTTTTTTTTTCCTTTCCTTTTTTTTTTTTTTCTTCTTCCTTGGCCTTTTTTTTTTTTTTTTTTTTTTTCTTTTTTCTTCTTCTTCCACAGCCTTGGCCGATCACTAGCTACAACAACGGCTGGTCAGCGAGTAGCCATTGTGAGCTCCGAACTCACTCAAGATCAACAAGGCTCGAGCTCACTAGATTCCTACAAGGTCAAGCATCACTAGATTGAGCAACACCCAAGCTCTAGCCTTACCCCTTGTTGGCTTGGGGTGAGGCTAGAGCTCGCTAGTGGCCATTGCCATAGTCAGCAACCAGCCAAACCCAAGGAAGAAGAAACGAAAGAAAAGCAAAAAATAAAAACTCGATTTTCAAAAAAAAAAATTAACAAGAAAGAGAAAAAGTAAAAGTACAAGGAAAAATGTGTTTGGCAAAAGAAAGTGAAGTGAAAAAATTTATGGAAAATGTTTTCCACTCCCCACTTTTGAAGGTGTATTTACCAATAGTGAAAAATGTTTTCTGAAAGTTATTTTCCGTGAAATGAATGGAGTCTTACATTAGCTAGGTTAGCTATCATATTTAGTTATATATAGGGAGAGCATGATTCTAGAGTAGAACTTGGAACCGAAGAACCATAAGTAAAACTTGGAGCAAGTTTTTGTATTTTTCTTGGTTTATGTCTTCGTAATATCCTATATACTACACGACGTCTGATGATAGTTGTATAATCCGAAACCACTACTCTAAGTTTCTATTTTATGACCGAGATTTTTATTTTATTAGTATTTTATATTCTTTGTGTATCTATATATAAGTTGTGGTCAATTGATTGTAACAGTAAATGATGGTAATTAAAAATGGAGATTCATTACAATTGTTCAGTTAATAACACGAGTGGAACTTGAATAGACTTGAAACCAATCTTGAAACTTGTGACAACGTAGGTTTTAAGTTCTAGGATATGTTTCAAGTCCCAAAAGATAACAAACATGTTCCAATGAGAAGGTACTAGATTCCATCTAGAATTTGTATAGAACCTGGAATGAATATATATTTTTCTAATAAATTAAGTAACTTTTGTTATTGTAAGTAAATCAGCCATGCTCGTCATTAATTATAGAAAAACGTGGCAATGCAGACAATTGAATGATTATTTCAACTTTGTCAACTAATTACCCCACTCGCAATATATATCAATACACGAATTATCAATGTTTTGTAGAATAATTGATAGCCAAAGAAAATTTATAGGATAATTGAAAAAATTGCCTTCTAATTGCTTCCAGCAATTCAATTGACTATACAAATAAATATTTCCAATTAGAAATTAGAATACGAATTTTCTAATATCCGGCATCCTAAACTACAATTTCGAAAAAATTAAGATCCTTCAAACCGCATATTTACAAATTTTCCTCTTGAGATTTGATTTGGTTGATCATCGAATCAAATCATCTATGCATAATATAAAAATGAACGTGACCACATTTTCGAGACAATATTGGGTACATTAATTGTCCCTAGTCAACAAAAAAAAAAGTCCATTCGTTGATTGATATGTATCCACTAGGGCCCATATTTCAGATTTTTTAACAATTCTTTTCTCAATCAATTTCTTTCTTCCATAAACATCCTTCATATCTACTCTGTCACTCGGTCCCCGTCTCTTTCCTTCAGAAACAAAGGTAGAGGCAAAGATCTTAGTGTTTATGGAAGTTGGTCTTCCCTTCACCAAAGATCTTGTCCTCCGTTAACAGGCTGGCGACGGAGTAGTCAACATAGGTCGAGATCTTTGTGCGGGGGAGAAAGGCGGCAATGTGGTAGAGGTCGAACATCTCGCCATGGAGCTTGTCGAACTTGGCATCAATGAGGGCCAGCTCGTTAGGGAGGTTCTAGGAGAGGATGGTCTAGGCGATGGCCATGCTAACGTTGCCGATCTCGACGACTGCGATGTTGGTGTGGTGCTTGGAGGGCGACGGTTGCGGGGTGTTTTGGATCGACTTGAAGGAGGCTCGGGCTAGGTCCAGGTCACTAGGGCTGAGGTAGGAAGCTTTGACAAAGCTTTGTGCGTCTACTGTTTTGAATTTGAGGTTGAGAGAGAGGGGATTAATGATGAGTGAAGATGAAGGAAGAAGGAAGAGGGGAGGGGCGTTTATGAAAAAGTCAAAAGATGAGTGTAAAAGAGATTTTCAAAAAAGCTTAAATGGATAGGGGCTCCTATTGAACACATGTCAATTGACAAATGGACTCATTTTTCTTAATTAGTGTACCCAATTTTTTTTCCATATTTTCGAGAAATGACTTTGCATTTCTCTAAATTCCTTTCCACTTTAGGCACATTTGGTCAAAGTAAATAGTCTTGGGATAATTACTTTTGGTAAATTTCGCAAACCTTCTTCGAAGGAAAAAAAAAAAAAGAGGAAGAAATAAAAAGAGAGAGAGGGGGAAACGCGCCAAAGCAAGATTATTATAGACGGTTTGACCGCGAATACAAGACGGAAGCGCCATGAGACCGCAAAAAACGACAGCGTTTCCTGGGTCTCGATTCGTGGCGACTAACCGCGACGAGAAAAACCTCTCCGAAAATTTTTCAAACGCTCCCGCGTTTTCTCCTTCCCTCCCTACAAAGCTCCCTCTTCCCTCTCCCTCCTTTCCTCTCCTCAGATCTCACTTTCAACTCCCTCCCTCTCGCCTCCGCAGCAGCAGCAGCAGCACCGCCGATGGGGAAGCAACCGCGCGGCGGCGGCGGCGGCGGCAAGAAGCCCGACAACGTCGGCAAGGGCAAGGTCACCCCCGTCCAGATCGCCTTCATCGTCGACCGCTACCTCCACGACAACGGCTACCGCCAGAGCCGCTCCGCCTTCCGCGCCGAGGCCTCCTCCCTCGCCAAATCCTCTCTCCACGAGGTCCTTCCCATTCCCTCGAGCTCCTAGTTTCCTGGGTCGCTCGCCGTTCGCGGCGTCGCGCTACTCGTGCATCTGTGGACCGCCGTGTGATCTTTTTTTTTTTTTTTTTGGCGTTATTTTTGTTGGGTGGAGTAGGTGCCGAAGGGGTTGCTGAGCCTGGACGCCATGCTGAACGAGTACATCAGCCTGAAGGAGCAGAAGGTGGCGGTGGACCAGGAGCGGGTCCAGCTGGAGCAGGAGCGCTGGAGGATCCAGGCGCTGCTGCAGGGCATGCAGGACGCCATGAGCGCTTACAACGCCGCCGGTGCCCCGCCCACTCCGGTGATTCAAGCTCCTCCCGCCGACAACTTGGCTCTCGCTCATCCTCCTCCGGCTAACCCGGGTGGCGGATCGCCTACAGGTGCGAAGCCGAGCCCCTTTTTTAGGCCGTCGGTATCTCTTCTCTGCCTAACGGGACGGCGATTCACGCCGCGGGCTTCTTACTTAGTGAATTTTGCTGGCGTTCTCGTGGGTTGACCTGGTTTTGCTGGACGTAGAATGATAGATCTGGATTGGGAGATGGTGAAAACAGGGATTATATTTCGAAATGTCTAGGAGTTTGCAGTTTCTGTTCTATAAGCTTAGCAAGATTTAGCTAGTAAGAATGATATGGTCATACAGCAAATAAGAAAATGAGGGAAATGGTTGTTGGGCTGTCTTCTGAGGAAGTAATCGTGCAGTTCCTGTGTCAGCCTGAATTTTATGCTTCTTTTCTGATGTACAACGGAATTGGGAATCGCCATTTTGCGGAACTCAATGATGGCAGACTTTTCGATATGGGTATTAGTACTGATCCAATTCTAATGGAGTATGGAACAACAGTTTACTTTGATGATGGGGAATAGTTTTGTTGGGTGTACAACGAATGCTGTCATGGCATATGACTGATTAAGCAACAAAATAGTTTCCATTGCAATGATTCTGTCAGGATAAAAATCAAAGCTGCAAAATTGCTTGATTTCTTTTATTTGCTGATTCAGTTTTCTTCTGAGTCAATGTGGAGCCGTTGCATGACAAACCAGGAGATGAATGGTCACTGGTTATTGAGGAGGAACCACTGTTAATGTCTTTCTTTTAATGTATTGTTGTGGTCAGGTTGTCCTGCATACAATACGCCCTCCCCTTGCTGCCATCCATGTTGTCGAAGGCCGGTTTAAATCCAGAGAAGAGTTCTCTGCATTCAGGAGGTCAACCATATTCAGGCAAAAGGAAGGGTCCAAACACTTCCACTTCGTTGGCAAAGAAACCTCGCACTATTTCATCCTCAAGCAGGTTGCCTGACCAATGTAGGTGCTTCTAAGAAAAGTATGGTTTTTACTTCTCTACAATCAATCTCAAAGTTGTTCTCACTACAAGTCTTTTGCAGCTGCAGGTATAATTAGACAAGCAATTGAAGGAAACAATAATCAAGGAAATGCTAACATTTCAGGCCAGTGCAGAGCTTAACCCAGAAAAGTGTAATCAGTGGTCCATTGGTTCAAGGGTCCAGTATCGCTAAGAGGTTGTTCAATCAGCCTTTGCCATGTACTCCAAATAAATCATCTGGTCCGAAAACACCACCACAGGGGTTTTCTTCTGTAAATGACAAATCTGCATCCTCAGTTGAAGTGTCTTCAAATGCGGGCTGCAGTAACAATACTACACCTCAAGAAGCCAGCCCAAGTCGCTGCACTGTGGTTTCCTATGAAAGAGTTACAGTGAGCCCTTATAAGCAAGGTGGCCTTTACACAATTGAGAGGAGCCACTGCGTTTCTTCTACCTCACCAGCCAAGACAGATTTGAAGAGACTTCATAGAAGGGAACATGTTAAGGGAAGATTGGATTTTGATAATCCTGATGTGCCAACTAGCTTGGGCGAAGAGCAGGCTGACAATCCTTCGACATCTCAATCTCAAAGTGATGTTGACATTTTTGACATAGATTTCCCCAACTTAGAAGCATTTGGAGTCTCATTTTCTGAATTTTTAGTTGATTTTGATTTTGACTGTGATGGGATGAATATTTCTAGCCAGCCACTATCAGATGCTTCTCCAGAAACAATCTCAGAGTATGTTAATGCTTGAATCTTGTATTTCAGCTTCTCTATTTTTGGCTAAGAAGTTATCTATGGCTCCAGTTTTTGCAGTCCATGTGGCTAAATATTGAGCAATATATGATCAATGTTATGGTCCACAGGTCTTCTCCTGAATCAAGGGATAACAATTTTGGGGCTCATCAGTGTTTGTCAGAGTCTCCAGGAACAGTTATAGAAGTTCTTTCAGAAAATGACATGAATCTCACAGGTTTGGATTAGTCAAGCTTCTCCTTAATTTCATATGATTCCAAAATGCAAGTGATAAAGATTCATGATTGACTTTGTCTCTCAGGCCTAAGCGGAACAATGGAAACTGTGGCAAAGCATCCGGAGGCTGGGCAATAACTTTTGTCAGTTCTGATGTTGCATCATTTTCCTCCTCAAGTACTGCTAGGAAAAGCATGGATTTTTAACTTGAAACTGCAGCAGAGGGTCTGAGAACTTAGACCAGGAGTATGATGCATCAGAGAGTTGATTCCCTCTTACATTGCAGTTAGGACACTAACAGCAAACTGATCTCAATCTACTAGACAAGCTAATCTAGTCCTGTTTATTATGTCTAATGTTAGAGCACTGACTTAATTTGGTGCATATATACTAAGTCTGATTGATTATTTCCCATCAAAATCTCAACTTGTATGCAGTTGTTAGAGTACTTCAAGCTCTTCTTTAACCATACATTACCTTATCAGCCAATCTGCATGGCTGCTTGTAAATTTTTTCGCTGATTGGTCCTGTTTCCAAGTTCACCATGGAAGTGCAATTCTCTTTTAACAAAAGATGTGATATTTTATTGGCCATTGCAAATTGATGAGAATAAATTATTGAATGTCAAAAAACAAGGGATTTTCCTTGCACTGAGTTGCATGAAGCTCCTGCATCAGTTGACTACAGCTTTAATTCTTCTTCTGCTGCTATGATTCTACTACAAAGTACACAGGTTGGATAATTTGGGACAAAAAGGAGCAGTCCCAAAAGCTCTCAGCGCTAGCCCCACCTGTACACAGTAAAGATTTCTGCACCTGTTTCCTCATAAAAATAACTGATTCGATTTATCCAAATCTGTGCCTGGCAATGGTACATTCAAATAACAGGTATGAAATAATTTGTAGGAGGGTTAGTATTTTAGGTGCAGTAAAAGAGATGATATCAATACTGAATGTCTGTATCGGCATTTTACTCCAAGAAACAAGACAAGTTGCACGGAGTCATTGGTCATTTTTCCATGGCCTAAGTAGAGAACAAGTAAACTACTCTTTAAAGTTATCGAGTCGAGTACCTAGGGTTAGCTTCCTTTTGGTATCATCTTTTCTTTAAGCAAACAATGTACTTGCTTCTCCAATAGGGTGAGAGGGGCCTGCTTCTCTATCTTCTATGGTCAAACGCAGATTCAATTTCAAACTTGTTCTGCCCGCCAATGCATCTTAGGGGGAGAAACAAATCCAGCAGAAGCTCCAGTCGTGTCCTCTGCAGTTTTACCACTTCTCGAACTGTTGCTATTCGAGTGATCTACATAACCCAAATATATGAAGATATCCCAGTTTTTCCAACACAGCGATATTTCGGTGATATGCATAATTAATATTTTAAAAAATTGAATTTGTTCTTATTAGGAATGTTTAACAATAATGCGTACTGACAAAACCCATTTAGCAGAAGGGTTAATATCGTGAAAAATCCAAAATTGATGTAATTGTGACAAATTTATAAAAAATTAATTTTTTGACCACAATAAATTATAAACTAGTACATTTGTGATAAATTTACCTCGTATTAATTTTTTAATCATAAAAAAATAAATTAATAAATGACAAATTTATGTTCTATTGATTTTCGTTAAATTGGATAATAAAATGAAAAATCCCAAATTAATATGCTTATGACAAATGGAAAGCAAAATCCCGATATACACCCACGCAACAACTTGACATTTTAACGGTATAATTCATCATAGGTATATTATTTTGAGATTTTTAGTAATCAAAAAATTAGTTTTGGACAAGGTTTTTGTGGGATTAAGCGGAATGATCTTCTCCCTTTTCCTTTTTGTTGGGTTTAAGGTAAGATGCAAGAAATGTGCTTTTATCTGTCAAATGCGGGCCCAAGCTCATGTCCAAAAGCCCAATCCAAAAGGCCCACAAAGCATTTTTCTCCTTCGTTCCTTCGTCCTCCTCCCCCAAAAACCCCCAACTGAAATCTGCGTGCGTGCAGAGGGGTTTAACAAGCTTCAAAGGAAAAGCATAACCTCGGCGATCGCCATTCGAAACTTCTCTCTTAGTCCTCCTCAAATCTCTCTCCAATGGCGACGATTCTTTCCAGGAGCGCGAACCGCCTCCGCCTCGCGCGGCGGTGCCTCCACTCGCTGAGTCTGCCAGCGCCGCCATCTCCGCCGCCGTTCCCCGGTGCCGTCTGGGGCCGGTCGTCGTCTGCGATCCTCCGCTCGGTTCGTGCTCGAAACCTCCGTTTCGGAAACCTATTCGAGCTCGGAAGGAATCCGAATCGAGATTAGATTCTTCATTGCCTCTCTCTTTGTTCGCTTGCATGAAATGTTGGAGCAGATCTCGAGTGATTAGCGCCGATTCGATTGATTTCTCTCGCTTCGGATTAATTTGGCTGCTCATCGTGTTCTCCGATCATGTAATTCTGCTTTTCGTGTGTCGTCTTCTTTAGCTCGTGCCTGCGGGTGTTGGAGTGAAGTCGCTGGGGTTATACGAGAGGTGCCTCTCCAGCGCGAGTACATCGACTGCTGTTGGTTCCGGAGATTCGGAGGCGAAAGCTCCCGCCGAGGCTGCTCGTGGAGGGGACGAGAAGTCCGGAGGATCCAACAAGAGCGGTGATGCCGGAAAACCTGTGCGCGGAGGGGTAATTGCTCTGCTCTCTCTCCTTCCTGGTGTTTAGAATCTCTAGTGTGGAGAGATTATTCGAGTATGCT
Source organism: Eucalyptus sideroxylon (assembly GCA_014182405.2). Classification (NCBI taxonomy): domain Eukaryota; kingdom Viridiplantae; phylum Streptophyta; class Magnoliopsida; order Myrtales; family Myrtaceae; genus Eucalyptus; species Eucalyptus sideroxylon. The sequence continues at coordinate 11,636,949 of CM024548.2, read as the reverse complement.
GCTGGAAATGACGAGGCACGTGATTGCGGGGTTCTTTGCAGCCTATTTCGTGGTTGAGTTTTCTTCTGTTGGTCGCAACGGGAGCGGGATTGATCTATTACTACGACAGGGAAAAGAAACGGCATATTGAAGGTAGATTACTATGGTGAGTGGGTACTTATGTATATCTTTTTGTGGGTCTGGTAGTAGGATTTGTTTATCCAAAGTCAATTTTTTTGCTTCTGCTAATGTGCGAAGTGTTTGTTTTCTTGTGATTGTATGATCTTTTCCTGTGATGAAATTTTCTCAGTGTACTCCCATACTGTATATGGAACTTTAGTTGCATATTGATGGTAATGCATTTTCAGTAATGTAGTCAAGCACGGATTTACCAGCTAACTTGATTCTATCTCTTTATATCTTCTCTGTTTAACAAAATATCAGATATGACATGAGGGCCAGTGGCTACTTTTTCATTTCTTTTATTTATTTCTGTCTCCTCTCCTAAATTTAAGCTTCCCTAATCAATTTGCTGTTATTTCTTGAGGATTTTAGGCATTCATAATAGGATGCAATAGTTGTTTTAAAAATTCCAGGTATTGTTTTTGCACCAGAGTAACAGTGACACTTTGTTCTCTTTATCTCCTCATAAATGTAAAAAGTCTGCAGAACACAGGATAGAACTTTGTTCGTTTGCTGGCATAGGGTGATCTGCACATTGATTATATTTATGCAGAAGAGGCTGCCCTTTTTCCTTTTGTTCTTTTATGTTGCATTTTTATCATGACATGCTTGATAAGAGAAGATAACTCATTTTGGCTTCTAATAATCTTATGATGCTTAGAAGACAACTTGTTTTTGCTTTAGTAATACACACAAAATATTGGATTGCTGATTTAATATGCCTTGTGAAGATATGATTTCCACATATGTAACTACTTTTCTTGTTATTTGTTATTCTTTAACTTCTAATTTCAGCTTACCTAGCAAGAGTAGAATTACATCATCTTTAACTGTTTACTTTTACACGGACTTTTTATGTCTCTTTTTTATTTGGTTCACCCTTTTTTTGGGGCCCCTGCCCGCCCCGAGGGGGGGGGGGGTTGGATATTTTTTTAATTACTTGAGGCTTTCCCATGTGAGGGTTTTCTGATGTGGAGGACATGGAACATTAGACACTTATATCTGGTGTAAAATTCTGGATACAAGAGTTATGGAACCTGCTTGTTATTGGTGACACTTACATTGTTTATGAACATTGGCTTTTACATACATATTTTCAACTTCTGATGCTAATAATTTTAGGATTAGTATAATTCTTGTATATGACTTTGGACAGAGTGATGATGTAAAAGCTTTAAATAATGATGCCTATGAATATAATCTTATAGGTAGTCCCCCTTGACTCGTGAACTTACATAAATCTATTTCTCATCTCTAAGAATTATTGCATGGAGTAGCCCTACATTTTTGTTTCTTTGTGCTGGACACAAAATGCCATCCGGATATATTTCATATAGTTTGGTGCATATGCACATTGCTCTAGCTGTTTAGTTGTTTATTTTATTGTTGTCTGAGGCTGGTTGATACAATTTAGAAATTACTTAAAGAGTCTTTGTAAAGGATTAGGGTGTTGGCATGGTAGTTGAGTGAGATAAATGATAACAAAAAGAGCCATGTGGTCTTGGTTAATTGCGTGTATTTGTCAAGAATTGTCGGCCAAACTTTTGACTTGCAAGGAGTTTTAACTTTTTTAATTTGAGTAGATGTCCTTGTCGAATGTGAGAACAATTTTGATCCTCCATCTGCTGTCACATATATTATTTTTCTTTATCAAATTTTATCGTTGCAGATATAAGTGATGCTTCAAAAGCAGTCAAACAAGGACCTTCTGCTGGCAAAGCTGCAATTGGTGGACCATTTAATCTTATCAATGATGAAGGAAAGAATGTAACTGAAAAGGACTTCCTGGGAAGATGGACATTGCTCTATTTTGGTTTCACTCACTGCCCTGACATCTGTCCAGATGAGCTACAGAAGTTGGCGGCTGCGGTTGATAAAATAAGTGAGCTACTGATGATTTTTTGTGCTTATGGTTTGGTAGCTTTCATAATACAGAGGAACATCATATTGGTGTCATTTGATATGCCACACCCTATCTTGGATTGAAACAATGTCTTTTTGGATTAAAAACCTGATTTCAGATGGCTATTGGTGCTTTTTGTGCCCTGCTATGTTCGCTGCTCACTCTCTGTTCGACATTTTTTCATGCCCTTTGTTCTCTTACGTAATTTGTAAATGACAAATCTTCTTGGGTACTGCACACTCACTTTTTAGTGCTTGAAGAACACTTAGTCTGTGGTCAGAATTTGCTTAAGCTAAACTCTTGAATTTATTTGTTGGTATTCTAACACCAAAGGTATCATGCCTGTTGAGATATCAATATATTTTTTTTTTTTCATTTTTTTTTAATATATTTTCTACTGATTATCATACATCAAGGTTTCTTCTTTGATGCCTGCAGAAGAAAAAGCAGGGTTCAACATTGTGCCTGTCTTTATTTCTGTTGATCCTGAGAGAGATACTGTCGAGCAGGTCCATGAATATGTCAAAGGTGTTGCATTAGCACTGGAAATATTTTTTTCCTTCAGATAAAGTGGTTAACTTAGCTATGTTGGAGAGCATAGTTTAATTCTGTGGTATGGTACTTCTGTTGCAGAGTTCCATCCAAATTTAATTGGCTTGACTGGTACTCCAGATGAGATAAAAAAAGTTGCTCGTGCATATCGAGTTTACTATATGAAAACAGCAGAAGAAGACTCGGATTATCTTGTCGATCACTCAATAGTCATGTATGTATTACTGTTCCTGCATTTGTTATTCAATATGGCTGCTTACTTTTTTTATCTGTGGTTACTACTGCAGTGAGATCAGCATGTAGTAAATTTTAAACAAAGTTTCCTGTGTGACTTGATATTTTCGGATCTTCTTCAATTCATCGAAGTTGAATAATCATTGTCAATGCTTCTCCGTATCTCTTTCCCCTCCTATTTTTCTTGGAGTGCTTAATGGGTTTATTTTAGCCGGACTTCATTGTGGCCATTTTGCAGGTACTTGATGGGTCCAGATATGGATTTCGTGAAATTTTTCGGCAAGAATAATGATGTTGATGCACTTACAGATGGTGTGATCAACGAAATAAAGCAATACAAAAAGCAAAAGTAAATTATTCTTCTGAGTAGCGAATGTGGGTTAACTCGAAGAGTTCTTTCAGGCACGGCAGTGAATGTTGCTTGCATCATTTGCTAGAATCTGTCTTCTGACTAATGGCGGCTTTCCTGCTGATTTGGGTTCTAGAGGTGTTTGCTCCATTGTTTGGGATACTGATGTACTGAGTACATTTCTTTTGTAAGAGTGAAGATGTCTTTGGAACTTGACGGCTTTTTATCTTTTCCATACAATTGAGAGGAAGAATATTTTCGCGTTCTTCAGTTGCTAGAAGAGATATCTGAATATGTTTTGGCTTTTGGTTGAATTATCCGATGAATTGGAGTACAGGGACACATTTACGTCATGATCTATTTATGGTGGCTGCACCGAGCACAAGATGCTTTGCTACCTCTGCAATTTGTTTGTGGCTGAGAAGCATTTGATAGCTCTTTTGTCTGGACAAAGCATAGTTTTGTAACGAAATTTTAGAAATTCTTATCATATAATTAGGGAAAAATACCGTATTTGCTTTTCATGCCATTTTCACTTACTGTCCTCTATTTTGCAAATATGCAAGTTTGTACCTTGATTTTTATCTCGTGGCTTCACTTTCCATCTATTGTTAACTAACTGCAATTTACTTTGGTTAAAACAGTAATGAAATATGTTAGGAGTGCAAAGGAATTGGAAATCGCTCGAATTATCCAGAACTTGACTGAACCAGCCAGTTGTGGGCGAGATAGGTTCTGTTCTCAGGTTCTCGGTTTCAAGTGTGGAACTGTCAATTTGGATCGGACTTGTAGTATTTTTATTTGTTGTGTTAGAAATTTTAAAACACCTTACTTTCATGAAATTGTCAATTTTGCGCATCCTCTCCCGCATTTCATGCACAGCTTTGCCATCATGTCCAGTCCTCCATCTTTTTGGTGCATTTGGTTCAATTTTTCCAAGGGACTCTTTTAGGGAAAATGTGGAATCGTTCGACAAAAATTTTGAAATAGCTTTCAACTAAATATTGACATTAGAATTGCTAAAAGCCCAATGTTACTTTCACCTAACATTCCAAAGTAGCATTTATGTGCGACTCAGGCGCTCTTGGACGATTGCCACTTGAGCCTCATGACTCTCATTGTTGCTCGAGCCTCGCCCAACCACGGCCAGGCTCGGCCTCGCCGTGGCGGGCGAGGCTACCGACCCCGTCGACCGGCCGGAGGCCGGTGACCGGCTGAAAAAAAGAAAAAATAAAAAGAAAGGAAAAAATAAAAAATTAAAAAATGTTTAAAAAATTAAAAGAAACAAAAAAATAATAAAATTTACCAAACGTGTTTCGTTCATTTTCCCGGACCAAACGTTACCAAACGTGTTCTTTTGTTCAAAAACTGTTAGGAATGTAAACACTTTTTTTTTTTGTTTTTGTTTGCGAACAAAAAAAAAGTAAACAAATCCATGCGCACCCTTAGGCGCTCTTGGACGATTGCCACTTGAGCCTCGTGACTCTCATCGTTGCCCAGTGAGGGCCATCCATGACCAAGTGACCTAAGCCGATGGCTATCGGAGCTAGATCTGGATAATCGGCTGCCATAGCCAATCGCTTGAGTTCTTGCTTAATAAAAAATATATTAAAAAAATATAGTCAAAGTCCATTCATCAAACACTATTACAACCCAAAGTTTATTTACAAATAATTTTTATTAAACACAATTTGCATTTCTCAAGAGAGTTTTGAATTTCAGTATTTTGTATTATAATCAAAACGATGTGCGGACCCCTCAAGTGCCATAATTTTGCACAAATAGACACTTAAATGCCATAACTTATGAAATGTACACTTAAGTGTCAAAATCGGAATAAAATGGATCACTTGAGTGCCAATCCGGCCAAAGTCTAGCCAAAATGCAGATGTGGTATTTTTCTAGCGAACCGAGCCCAAAATGATTTGTTTTGCACGCTAAGCGTGGCCAAATAATGCAAAAATGACGTCGTTTTGGACTGACGTAACAAAAAATAATATATAAATTAAATAAATTAAATTTAAAATTAGATTTAGTTAAAATATTAAAAAATAATAATTTTTTAAATTTAATTTTTAAAAAATAAAATTTTTTAAAAAAAATTAAAAAAGGGGGTGCGGTGGTCGAGGGCTCCCCACCGTTGTTGGGAAGGATTGGCAATGGATGGGGGAGGGTCGGCCGAGGTCAGCCCCTAGCCCAAGGGTCGGCGACCCCGGCCGATCGGCGGCGAGGGTCATAGCCCTTGCCCAGATTCGGTGAGGGATCGATGGCCCTCACCCGGCCGGGCCAAGGGCCACCGCTCGTCAAGGCGACCCCCCAAGGGCGGCGGTCCTTGGCTCGGTCGGGCGAGGGCTACCGACCCTCTGCGGATCTAGGCGAGGGCCGCAACCCCTCGCCACGGTCGGATCCGGGCAAGGGCTATAACCCTCGCCCTCCCGCCGATCGGCGGGCACCCCCCCCCCCCCCTCTCGTCGCCGGCCCTTCCCGGCAACGGCAAGAAGGTGTCGGTGGCGGTTGAGCCCTTAGCCACCACCCTACCTTTTTTTTTTTTTTAAATTATTATTTTTAAATATTTTAACTAAATTTAATTTTAAAATTATTATTTTTAATATTTTAAAAATCTAATTTTAAATTTAATTTTTATATTATTTTACCATGTCAATCCAAAACGACGCCGTTTTTGCATTATTTGGCCACGTTAGTATGCAAAACGGCGTTGTTTTGGGCTCATTTCGCCGGAAATATACACGTGCTGGACTTTGACCGGAGTGGCACTTAAGTGATCTGTTTTTCTTCGAATGTGACACTTAAGTATATCTTTCATAAGTTATGACACTTAAGTGTTCATTTGAGCAAATTTATGGCACTTGAAAGCGTTCTTTTACCCAATCAAAACTCATTTGCAAAGTTCAACCTAACCCACCCTTCATTCTCTTTTCCAGATCTTTCTTCCTTTCTGAACGGCCAATCTCTCTCTCTAGATATCCCATTTCCATCGTCACCTGCTGAGAACTTTCCCGAGAAACCCACAACCCCCAACCCTTCCCAAGGAGAAGGAAAGATGTCGCACTCCCACAGCAACACCATCCCCCTCCACGCGTCCTCCCAGTCCGGCATCGACAAGAACGAGAACCTCATTAACGCCGGTGTCCAATCTGGCCCAACCACCGTCCTCTCGGCCCGCGCCCAGGTCCCCGTCTCCTCCTCCCGCTTCCCGCCCTCCATCATCCCTCCCGAGTCGCCACAGAAGCTCTCCAACCAGGAGTTCATGCTGGGTAAGGCAGACTTGCGGTGGGGATTGGGGAGTCTTGGAAGACATGACTAGTTCCATTGACCCACACATGAATCAGACCATGGTCTATTGAACTTGTGGGCAATTCCCGATTCCCATTTTGTGGGACTAACCTAGATGGTTTTTGGTCCTAGTTGGCTCTAGAGTGAAAAGTGTCCATCTTAGAACCGATCATTTCTAACTAAAATTATTATTTTTATTTTGAAATTACTTTTTCCACTTACATGAGACTATACATTCCCATATACTCCATTCGGTAGCTGCATAGTGGATTGGACTATAGGGGACATTGTAATGGAAGGGCGAAATTTTGATTTGAGGATGAGCAATGGGACGTGATCATAACAACTAAGAGGTCCAAAGAAGCTAAGTAGCATCATGACCAACACATGACTTGCGACACGACACAATATACCGACACGTCATTTATCAAAAGATAAAGAATTTCGACACATTATGCATTAAATATATGTTTTTATATAAATATGATAAATTATTATTTTTATTATTATTTCTATCAAATTAATTTGATTCAAATTCACAAATATATAAATAATAAAAAAGAACCTAAAATGAATTTACACTAAAATTATTTATCTATCATTTGATAATATAATTCATTATTTCAATTTGACAAATTCAACTACATTCTGTTTCAATAATCCATAAATCTTGGAGAAAAACAATTCACATTTCACCATCAAATAGAGCAAGAAGTCTTTCTTTCCCTCTTTATTATTTTTATTATTTTACATATTTACATTTTAACCCCTCATTTATTGAAAACTTTTAGAAATTGACCTTGTACATGTCATAATATCGGACTCACGTGGCGGGAGAGTTGACCACGTGTTAGATTTTTCAACACTTGTTGACTACATGTCGGACATGTGTTTGAATATTCGATACAACATGAAAACTCCCGAATGTATCAGTACTTCTTAGTAAAAAAGTTCCAATAAGGCATCTTTTGAGGGACCGTAAATAGAACCTGAAAATAGGTACAGTAGGATCTACATACTCACCAGATCTCTTCTTGTCTTAAGCTCTTTTGGAAAGCTCGTGGAATCTCTTCCCCGTGATCCTCAGCGCAGCTAAGCTCCACCAGCAGCTCTCTCTGCCCTTTTTTCAGAATATTCAATTCCACAGAAACCATGTAGCGGAAGCAGCAACTAAAAATCTTCAGATAAACCCAATTTGGATAACCGTAAAAGTCCCTCAAAGAGTCCGGCATTTGCATGGCGTGAACTGAAGGCGACGTTCCCTCGACTCCTTCGAAAAAAAGCAAAAATTCATCGGGGAGATGGAGCGTCCAGCGTTTGGGACACATCTCGTGCACGCCCAAACAACACCCCCCCCAATGAGATTACTTCTACTTTACAAACAATATGATCAGCAGAGTCAGGATCTTTGCTTCTTTACTTAAATCTATTACCTCGTAGCACGTCAGGATCCTCCGCACAGAGAAATCCATAAGAGACGGTAGATGGCTTTACACGTGCGTACGCGCGCTAAGGAATTTGATTTACATCAGGCGCCTGCTTAAGTTGATCAAAACTAAAAGCCGAATAGCTGGCATTGCTTCACAGGTACTTCTGTTTAATTCCCAGAAGCAACCACTCTTCAATATTTCTTCGATTCCAGCAGTTGCTCAAGTTGATAATAGCAAATTCTTGACAAGAGCTTTTAAACTTTGAAGTACATCAGATATACATACGTATAATACCAACTACAAAACTGAAAACAAGAATCGCATCCTCCAAACTTGATGGCTGCAAGATTGTGTCTCCCCATGCTGGCGCTGCATCCAAGGAAAGGAAAATTTTAATTAACATATGGGAACATAAAGCAGAAATGACGATAACTTCATATAGAAGTCCCCACAATCTCAACTAATTGATTAAAAATAATTTATTAGTTGTCCTATAGTTGTTAAATTATGTCTTGAGTTTGAGCGTTTATAAAATGTAATTCGTTGGACTCTTGAAGCTACAAAAAAAAAAAAAAAAAAAGTAATAGAATAAAAAATAAAAAATAAAAAAGGGAGCAAGGGTTTTCCTTTTATTATTTTCTTCCTACAGGAGGAAAACGAATGAGGAGAAAGGTGGTGGCCCAAGGTCAAAAGTTTGACCTTGGGCACACACACACACATTCACGTCGAAGGTAGCCCACGCACGTAGAGAAGGAAAGTTATGGTGGGGCCTAGAGTCAAAGTTTGACTCTTGGCACACATGTATAAAGCAGAAACTAATTCCCTTCTTTGGGGCTTGCACAAAGTCGGTGAAAAACCTTACGAAGAAAAGGATTCCGCTTAAGCCAAACGTAAGAAGCCGCACGTGTCCGCCGAAGAGAAGCTGGAGTTTTTCTTTTTGGCATGTGACTTGAATGCGTAGTATTTTTGTACCATGAATTTATACCCGAGTTATTTATTTATAAACATTTTGGTTTGGAATTAAATCTAGGTGTGGGAAACACTTAAGTGTGTGAGTGATTGTAAACTCTAATTCTCTGATTATAATGGATTATTTGATGTTAGCTCTCCCCGTGGACGTAGGTACCGATATTCGGACTGAACCATATAAATTTCTAATATCCTTATTTTTTCTCGTTTATTTCTCTAGTGATTTCGCGTTGACGTAAATTACAAGATCCTATCGTTTCCGCGTATTATATCCCAACAATTAGTATCAGAGCGTGGAGTTGGGTTTCTTGATTGTGATTTGGGGCTTTTGCTTATCTGATTATTATCTAGAAATTCTGTTATTGTAATTATGTATGAGAGGAAATCTGAGATTGAGAAGTTTGATGAAAGTAACAATTTTGTGTTATGGAGCATCAAGATGTGGGCATTATTGACAACACAAGGTTTGGCCAAGACACTGGATGGTGAAGATGAATTGCCTATCATAATGAAAACCTCTGAGAGGGTAGAGCTGATGGAAAAAGCAAAGAATATAATTATGTTAAATTTGACGGATGAAGTCTTAATAAAGGTTGTTGAGGAAAATGATGCCGCATCGTTATGAGCAAAACTTCAAGCACTCTATGTAAAGAAAGGTTTGAACAATCACTTGTACATGTTGAAAAAGATGTTTCAATTTAGATATACTAAATGTACGTCTGTCAGAACCCACCTAAATGAATTTAATAAACTCATGTTAAATTTGAAAAATGTCGGTAAGATACTTGATGATGAAGAACATGGCATGATGTTGTTAGCCTTTTTCCCAGAGTCGTGGGAGCACTTTACTGATTCGCTGTTGTAGGGGCATATTACTATTATTTTAGAGGAGGTCAAGTCCGTCTTATTCTCTAAGGAGTGGTAGAGAAAGTTGCGAGATGACGATCTAGCGAAATGAGTAGTGCAAGTACTAATGATTCGAGGTAGAGAATAATATTGAGAGCCTAGTAGCAGCAAAGGTAAAAAAGATCAAAATCATGCCATAGAAAGTCCAAAGAACGCGTGAAGTACTTTGAGTGTCATGAAGAGGGGCACATAAGGAGAGATTGTCCAAAACGGAGAAATAAAGTTGATAATCAAAATGCCACAAGCAATGTAGCAAATGTTACTAAGGGGAGCACTAGTGATGCAAAAGCTGTTTTATGTGTAAATGCTACTTCGTCAAAAGACGAATGAGTGCTAGATTCGGGGTGTTCTTATCATATGACGCCTCATAAGAACTGGTTTACTACTTACCAAGCTGTAGATGGTGGTAGGGTTCTTTTGGGGAATAATGCAGTCTGTAAGGCCGTGGGGATAGGGACAATTTGGATTCAGATGCACAATGAGGTGGTTTGCACATTGACAAATGTGATGCATGTACCAAAGTTCAAAAAGAACCTTATTTCTCTAGGGACACTCGATGATATCGGGTGTAGGTACACTGCTGAAAGTGAAGTACTGAAGAACTCTCAAGGTGCCTTGACAGTGATGAAGGGGAATAAAATGAATACTCTCTATCATTTACTAGGAGAGACTGTGACCGTAACCGTTGCAGTTTCATCAGGTGAGTCATATTCTAATTTGATTCAGTTATGGCATATGCATTTGTGGCACATGAGTGAGGCGGGTATGACAATGCTAAGTGAAAGGGGGTTGTTGAATGGTCAAAAGATAAAGAAATTGAACTTATGTGAGCACTGCATCTATGGAAACCAGCACCGAGTTAAGTTTACTACAGCTATTCATTCAACCAAACGACCAGTAGAATATATTCATTCAGACATCTGGGGCTTGTCTTCGTTTCTTTCGAAAGGAGGTACCGATATATGCTAACATTTATTGACGATTATTCGAGGAATGTATGGGTATACTTTACAAAGCATAAGTATGATGTGTTTGATCGGTTCAAGAAATTTAATGCATTAATTGTGAAGCAATCAAATAAACAGATCAAGTGCCTAAGAACCAATAATGGCATGGAGTTTTGTGGTAAAGATTTTACTGAGTTCTGCAAGAAAGAAGGTATTGTAAGACATCGCACAGTACTTGGGACACCACAGCAGAATGGCATGGCAAAACAAAAGAACAGAACTTTGTTTGAGCGAGCTCGATGCATGCTTTCGCATGCTGGACTTGATAAGAAATTTTGGGCTGAAGTAGTGAACATGTCAAGTTACCAAGTTAATCGATCTCCATCATCTACTATCGAGTGGAAGACTCCCGAGGAAGTATGGTCAGGGAAACCTATTGATTATTCCAAATTATGTATATTCAAATGTCATGTATATGCTCATACCAGTGATGGTAAGCTTGAGCCGAGGGCGAAGAAGTGCATATTTCTGGGTTATGCACATGGGGTGAAAGGCTACCAGTTATGGTTACTGATCCCAAATCACCCGATTTTCTAATCAGCAGAGATGTGATATTGAGACAAGATTGAAATGCTTCAACAAAAGAGTTTGAGACACAATTAGCAGAAAAGACAAATCATGGTGTCATTAGTGAGGTGGAGCTTTAGGTAGAGACTCCAGAGACCTCAAAGGTAACATAGGTTAAGACTGTAGATGAAGCTACAGTTCCTGAAGTTAGTGATAGTGAACAACCAACAAAGCCACAGCACACTATAGCCACATATAGATAGAGAAGGCACATTAAATCACCGATATGTTATTGTTATACATATATTACTTATGCATTGATTGTAGGTGATGAGGTGGAGACAGATGAGCCTTCGTCTTACTCTGAGGCAATGGCTAGTCCGAAGTCGTTGCAATGGCCAAGGGTTATGAGTGAAGAGATGGAATCGCTTCATCGAAATTAGACATGGGAGCTGATCAAAGTACCCAAAAGCCAAAAGATTGTCGGAAGTAAATGGGTCTTCAAACGGAAAGAGGGCAATCTCGAAGTTGAGGTAGCGAGGTATAAGGCGAGACTTGTGGCGAAAGGGTATATATAGCGTGAGGGCATTAATTACAATAAGATGCTCTCTCCTGTGATAAGACATATTTGTGTTTTACTTGCTTTAGTTGCTTCACAGGATCTCGAATTAGAGCAATTAGATGTGAAAACTGCATTTTTTCACAGTGAGTTAGAGGAGCAGATTTACATGAGGTAACCAGAGGAATTTGATATTCCGTGTAAGGAAGATCATGTTTGCTTGTTAAAAAAATCTTTGCATGGGCTGAAACAGTCTCCTAGGCAATGGTATAAACATTTTGATCAAGACTATACAAAAAGTCAATTATCTACTCTTATATGTTAATGATATACTGATAGTAGCTAAGAATATGTCTGATATTGATGTGCTGAAGAGGCAATTAAATGTTGAATTTGAGATAAAAGATTTATGTGTTGTAAATAAAATTTTGGGTATAGAGATTTGCGTGACAAGGCTACAGGAGTTTTATGTCTATTTTAGAAGAAATATATTGAGAAGATTGTAGCACATTTTAATATGTAATCGGCAAAATCTGCAAGTCCACCTCTAACGAAGCACTTTAAAATTTTAGATAAATTATTACCGCAAACTGAGGAGGAGGAGGAGCATATCTTGTGTTCCTTATTCTAGTGTCTGTGGGTAGTATTATGTATGCTATGATATGCACTAGGCTTGATATTTCACAAGTTGTGAGCGTAGTTAGTTGCTATATGAAGTGTCTTGATAAAGCTCATTGGGAAGTTGTGAAGTGGATCCTCAGATATTTGAAGGGAACAACAGACGTTGGTATAGTGTACCGGAGGGACAGCAATGATAGTGAGACCACTGGTATATGGATTCAAATCACGCCGGTGACTTGGATGATTGCAGATCTTTAGTAAGGTATGTGTTTACGCTAGCGAGTAATGCAGTTAGTTGGAAAGCATCCTTACAAGATCACATTGCCTTGTCTTCAACTAAGGCAGAGTACATCGCACTAACTTTGTAGCGAATGAGGTGATATGGTTACAAAATTTGATCTCGGACTTTGGGTTAGAACAAAAGAGTGTGGATATACACTGTGATAACCAAGGTGCGATATATTTGGCATATAATACAGTTTATCAAGAGCAAACGAAGCATATCAATATCATGTACCACTTCATCTGAGATGTCTTAGCTAATCATATTGTTATTGTTAAAAAGATTGCCATAGCAGATAACCCGGCAGACATTATAACTAAATCTGTTCCTTTGGAGAAGCTCAAGCTTTGCTTGAGCTCTATTGGCGTCTGTTGAGAGTAAGCGCTCATCGGGGCGTTAGGAGAGCAACATGGATGATGAGCACTATAAATTGGCTTTAAACATCGAGCCAAAGTGGAGAATTGTTAAATTATATATTGAGTTTAAGCATTTACAAAATGCAACACGCTGGACTCTTGAAGCTGTACAAAAAAAAGAGGGAGCAAGGGTTTTCCTTTTATTATTTTCTTCCTGCAAGAGGAAGCCGAATGAGGAAAGGTGGTGGGGCCCAAGGTCAAAAGTTTGACCTTGGGCGTACACACACACATTCATGTCAAAGGAAGCCCATGCATGTAGAGAAGGAAAGTTATGGTGGGGCCTAGAGTCAAAGTTCGACTATGCGCACACACATATAAAGCATAAACTAATTCCCTTTTTTAGGGCTTGCACAAAGTCAGTGAAAAACCCTATGAAGAAAAGGATTCCGCATAAGCAAAATGTAAGAAGCCACACGTCCGCCAAAGAGAAGCTGGAGATTTTTCTTTTTGGCGTGCGACTTGAACGTGTGGTATTTTTGTGCTGTGAGTTTATACCCAAATGAATTGTTTATTTATAAATACTTTGGGTTTGGAGTTAAATTTAGGTGTGGGAAACACTTGAGTGTGTGAGTGATTGTAAACTCTGATTCTCCGATTATAGTAGATTATTTGCTGCTGGCTCTCCCCATGGACGTAGGTACCAATACTCGAACTAAATCACGTAAATTTCTAGTGTCCTTATTTTTTCTTGTTTATTTCTCTGGTGATTTCACGTTGACGTAAATTGCAAGATCTTGTCGTTTCCGCGTATTATATCCCAACACTATAATGGAAAGAAAGCAACAAAGCTTGCACCAAATTGATTAAATAAATTGAGGTCCCCACAATCACAATTTCACTATTTCACGATTCCTTTTCTAGTACCATCGTCCCCACAGTTACACCAAGAACCCTAATTCTTTGTTATTCAATCTAGCTGCTTACTTTGTTTATCTATGGTTAGTATTGTAGTGAGATCAACATGTAGTAAATTTTAAACAGAGTTTTCTGCATGACTTGATATTTTTGGATGTTCTTCTTCAAATTATCTAAGTTGAATAATCACTGTCAATGATTCTCCGTATTTCTTTCTCCCTTCTATTTTCCTTGGAGTGTTTGATGGGTTGATTTTTTGCCGGACCTCGTTGTGGCCATTTTGCAGGTACTTGATGGGTCCAGATATGGATTTCATGAAATTTTTGGCAAGATTAATGATGTTGATGCACTTATAGATGGTGTGATCAATGAAATAAAGTAATACAGAAAGCAAAAGTAAATTGTGTAGCCAGCACAACAAAAAAGAAGTCTCTTGAGTTACGACACGTGTCCAAAATGGGGCTCAATGTCAAATTATTTTCTTGTTGCGCTGGCTACACAAGGTGCACCTAATACTTTCTTGTCCCTATACTCCCATTCATCGGACAATTCAACTAGTAGCCAAAACAGATAAAGATGGGACACATTACATCATGATTGGTTTATGGTGCCTGCATCGAGCACAAGATGTTGTGCTCCTTCTGCAATTTGCTTGCTGGTAAGAAGTATTTTGATAGCTCTTTGATCCATCCAAGACATAGTTTGTAACAATATTTTAGAACTTATTATCATATAAATGAGATGAATATATCGAAAAATAATATTTACTTTTCATCCCATTACCATTTTCCATCCTCTATTTTGGAAAATGTGAGTTTGCATCTTGAGTTCTATCGCCTGGCTTCATTGTCCACTTGTTGTTAACTAACTGCAGTTAACTTTTGTTAAAACAATCATGAAATTTAACTAATAAAACTGTCATTTTTGTTTCGAAAACATACTTTTGCCACTTATATGGGACAATACATCCTTGTGTATTCCATTTTGTAGCTGCAAGGGGTGTGCAACCGGACCGGATCAACCCAATTCCCGGTTCGGCCCACCCGGAAAACAGGGTTAGGAACCGGTTCCGGTTGAAACCGGTCTGGGAACCGGTTCCCAAAGTTCAGACCCTATTTGAACCGGTCCGGGAACCGGTTCCAAGGGAATACCCACCCGGGAACCGGATCGACCGGACCGGTTCGGGAACCGGTTTGAGAACCGGTTTTTGGGCCCCAAAATTCCCAAAGACCAAAACCCTAGTCGTTTCTTTCTATCTTTAATCTTTACTCTCACACCGCTCATCGCTCTTAGCCTCTCACCTCCGCCGATCCATTCGAGCGTTGTGCTGCCGATGTTGCCTCTGCTCGCCCACCTGGTCCTGGCCATCCTCGCCACCCAAGCGCCGTCGGCCTCGGACACAAACGTGACGACGTTCGATGAGTGTTCTGGATCTCCCTGTTTCCACCTTGTTCAAAGATTCGAGCGACTTTCGGATCCGCCGGAGAACCAATGTTGGCGATTCCTTGCTCTGCATGAGGGTTTTGTGATGGTTTAAGCGGTTTTCTTTTCCCCTCTCCTCGCACCTTTCTCCAAACTAGGAATTACTCGTAATTCTGCTTTTCGATTCTTGAATTTCAAGTCTTGACATTTTCTGACCGTCCATCGGTATTTTTCTTTGATGTTACCTTATGCGAGTCGTCAAAACCCAATCGGTAGTTTTGTGACAGGTTTGTTGCTACGTGTAGTCTTGTATTTCTATTAGGGTTTTGGATCTGTTAATGTCCTCTTAATTTTAGTTCATGGGGGTAGGTGTAGATTTCAAGGCTGATTACAAGGATAAGAGTAGTTATTATAAACGCCAAAGATCTCAAAGGAATTATCCTTTCAAGAAGAGAAATTTTTTGATATTGACTTTGAGTCGTATTCTGACAAGGAAATTAGTAGCAACGCCACTGTCTATCCACCTGAGAAGCATACTAATGGAGATGTTTCTGGTTAGTTTCAGAAAAAAAAAATGCAATAGTTCCTTTCTAGTTTGTTTTTCTTTTGCCTTTTTGACATAGAATCCTGTCTAAGTCTTTTTTCTGCAAATTTGGTCCTCTTGCAGCCAAACAGCCATCCCCTCCAGCATCAGGTCAACATTTGTCGTACCAATCTACAGATTCCCATGGTAATGGAGCTTTTGGAAAGACGTCGTGTACTACTTGTGGTTTTGTAGGGTAATTCATTTTGCTTATCAACGCTCTTTTTTTATATTCAGTGAAGCTTCGGATTGAGTCTTTTACCGTGCCGAAGCTATTTATTGAAATTCCAGAAACAGCTACTATTGGCTCATTCAAGGTATATTGGCCATCATTTTCTTCAGATTATACCACAATATATTGCTTGGCCATCTTGCATAGCTGATTGCGGGGCTATTCTGCGAGTGTGTTTAGGGTCTCCACTCGACTCTCTCTCGTGCATTTCCCTATTTTGTTCACAGTATGAAGAAAGGTGTTTAGGATGAGTGGTTTGTCATTTTACTTCTTCTTAGTCTTTTGAACCATAGACTAACTTTTCTCTTGATGGCTTGGATTTGGCTCCTGTCTGGGGATTTCTCTACAAATTTCCTGTCAATTCTCTGTTCTTTAAATTCTTTTGTCTATGTGCATAGGGCAGTTATGGAAGCAGTTAGTGGTGTTCTTGGCAGTGAGTTATGTGGGAAAAAAAGTTGGAGATGACAGAAAATTTTTGCAAAATAGGTTCCAATATAAACAGGGTTAACCCTGTTCCCGGACCGGAAAAACAGGGTGGGCTGGGAACAGGGTCTAATGCAAACAGGGTAGGGAACAGGGTCCAAAAAAAGAGAACCGATTATAATAGGGTCAGGAACAGGGTCCAGGTCTAGACCCTATCTGATGGATTTATGAGATGGGCTTAAGGCCCATCCGCCCAAGTTGGGCCCAAAAAGGCTCGGCCCACGGGAATAGGGCCCGTGGATGGGGGAAGGTATAAAAGGAAGGAGAGAGAGAGAGAAGACACCTCTTGGCATAACAATTCCAACGTACGTTCCTTTCCCTCTCTTTTTCTCCCAAACGCTTAAGGCGATGCCGTTTCCCTATTCAAGTCGAATTGGCATCATCGGATCAGAATTTCTTCCTCGATCTTCGGCATTGGTGTTTAATCTGTGGCTAACAAGGTACGCTCGAATGCGTGGTGTGCTTTACGATCGGTGATACGTGTTTTCCCGGGCCTCGTCTTCCGCATTGATTTAGGGGTTCGATTCGGTATCGAATCCGGTTTTCGGGGATCAGTCATTCCCAACACTACCCACCCTGGACCCGATCACCCCTAAGCTGCATAGTGGATTCGACTATAGAAGACATCGAAATAGAAGGGTGAGAGTTTAATTTGAAGATGAGGAACAGACCACATGATCATAACGACTGAGGTCAAAATAAGTTTTAATCTGACATCTTTTGAAGACCGTGAATGGATCCTGAAAATAGGTACAGTCGGGTCTACATGCGCATCATATCTCTTCCTCTCTGAAGCTCTTTCGGAAAGCTCGTGGAATCTCTTCCGCGTGATCCTCAGCTCAGCTGAGCTCCACCAGCAGCTCTCTCTCTGCCCATTATCCAGAATAGCCAACTCCACAGAAAGCACGGAGTGGAAGCAGCAACTGGAAATCTTCAGATAAACCCAATTTGGATGGCAGTAAAAAATCCCCCAAAGAGCCCGGCATTCCCATGGTGTGAAATGAAGGCTACGTTCCCTCGACCCCTTCAACAAAAAATAAAAATTCGTTGCGGAGATGGAGCATCCAGGATTTGGGACACAATTCATGCACGTTTTCAGACTGCTAAATACTTCATCATCAAAGATAAGTTCGCCATATAGATCCCCCATGAGATTACTCCTATGATCAGCAGAGTCAGGATCTTTGCTTCTCTACTTAAATCTTTTACCTTTTAGCACATCAGGATCCTCCTCACAGAGAAATCCGTAAGACAATAAATGCGTACAGCGCGCTTAGGAATTTGATTGACGTCATGCGCCTGCTTAAGTAGATCAAAACTAAAAGCCGAGTAACTAACATTGCTTCATAGGTACTTCTGTTTGATCCTTCGAAGCAACAGCTCTTCAATATTTTTTCAATTTTGGTAGTTGCTCAAGTTGATGATAGCAAATTCTTGACAAGAGCTTTTGAGCTTTGAAGTAACGAGTACATACATACGTATAATACCAGCTACAAAGCTGAATACGAGAATCGCATCCTCCAAAACTTGATAGCTGCAAAATTGTGTCCCCCCATGCTGACAGTTGCATCCAAGGAAAAAAAAAATTAATTAGCATTTAAAACCACGATATTGAAAGGACGACAACTTTATATGGAAATTCCTACAATCATTGTGATATCTTGAAATTAAACCCCATTTGAAATATATGAAACGGTTATTTCATCAATGCACTAATGGTTAAATTATTATGAACTGATCATTCATGAGTTAACTAACATATCGGAAGAGGCCATAAATGATTAAAACTTGAAAAACTAGATAATTCAAATAGAGATCGACCACTTGACCATAAGAATCGTTCAGGGACAATATTACGTTGTTATAAGTCAACTAGCGAACAGATATAAATCAATTCGATAAAAGTACATAATCGGTTCACAGGTGGTTCCGCATGATTATGATACCCGCATTGAACGACGATAAACCAATTTTTTTATTAATCTTGTACTCAGGATACGTAATTGAACTATCACGATTACATGACAACTGAAAGTCATCCACGATTCGAATATGCACAAATATATCACAAATTATCAAACATGGATCAACCATGCGAAAACCCCTAAAAGTTATTTGATAATTTAGGTCATATTAAAATCGCATTTGATTGATTTTAACCATGAAATTTAATTCGATTTCGGAAATCGAACTTTCAAGGATTTCAAGATTAATTTATTGAACATCGCATCATTTATCTGTCAATTTATTGGGGTTTTAAAATTTTCAAATAAGAACTAATCGGTTGAGAATTGAAAGCCAAAAGAGAAACTGGACCAAGCGAGAACCAATGGACCTCATGCCCATAGATTTCAGCCATGAGGGCCCAAGTGGGCCAAGCCAAGCCCACCAAGCCCAATTCAAACCCATTCAAGCAAACGGGCCCAAGGGCAAAATTGAAATTTTTGCAAAAAAAGTCGTTAAAAGACCAAAACACCCATTCTAGAAGATTGCATATATGGACAAATAGACAAAATAGGAGAATGAAGGGAGGAAAGGATTTTGGGGATTTTTGTTGGGTTTTCATGATGAATTTTGGGGAAAATATCTCCTCTCTCTCCCTCCCTCCCTCCCTCCCTCTTGTTGTTCCCTCTTGTTGTGGCCGAAGGCCTCTCTCCCTCCATTCCCTCTTTTTCTTCATCTTCACCATCTTCTTCATCTTCTTCATTTTCATCTCCATAGCCGCCCACCCTTTAGCTGCGCATCGCACCACCGATCACGCCACCACTGTCCCTTACACCGCCACACCCCCATCGCCTGCTCGACGCTGTCCCCCGCGCCTCCCTCAACCCCAATATGTCCACCAAGCTCAGCCCCAAGGTGGCCATGAGCTCAAGTGCTTGTACTGCCGCCGCTGCGTCATGGTGCCTCCATCCAAGCCGTGAACATCGCATTCAGTTAATATTAGTTAATTGTGATTAGTCTTAATTAATTGCGGTTATATTAATTCATGACAATTATTCTTAATAATTTTATATAAATTAATTAAGGATAGTTAGTCTTAATTAATTGTGGAAGACTAATTAATGATGTTTAGCTAATTAATGATGATTGGTGCATATTAATGGTGGATTAGTTGTTAAGTAGAATTTTATACTTGAATTTTTGGATGAATTTATGCATAATTGTCATGGTTTGAACTTGTTGCACCATGTAAATGATTGTTCAATCTATAAGCCTTAATTATATTTTTAAAGTAAGGTTTTATGGGCATTCAAATGGCAATTTATGAGGTATCATGTTCAAATGCCACGTTTTATGTGTCAATTGGGACAATGAGGTTTCAAATGAAAGAGTGCAAAATTTGATGAGCCAATTTTATGTACATGACCACGTGCCATTATTTTCCCACAATTTTAAGTGTAAAATTGCCGAAGTTTTTTGTTTGAGCACAAACTCTGTTTGCATTGGCCAAGTCAAAAGATAAAAATTTGCTTGAGTGGTTGAGTGCTAGTGTGGTCACATAATGGCCTTGATGCATATGATTATGCGGGGTAATGGTTCTGTCTTGATGCATATGAATATGTGAGACGATGCCTAATTTTATTGGATGCTCGGTGGGAGTCTAGATGCCAAGTTGAGGTTGAGACTGAACTAATGCTTCTAATGGAATGCTATTCTGATACGTATAAGTGCGTGGGATGATGCCATGCTCGATGGGGAAAGACGATGTCCGATCATGCTGGAAGATTGCCAACTCTTGTGTTGATTGTGGCCCCAAGGGTCGTAATAATTGGAACACGTACATTGGGAATATGCATGGATATTATGAATGTGTTCCAATTACTTGTTATGCTTAATGCATTAATATTGCCATATGCAGGTGTCACGGGCCGATCGATCAACTCTCGATCATTGCTTGGCTTACCCGTGTGGCCTTAAGGTTTTACCCCTAAGCAGCCTTTCACACTCGACTCACAAGACTCGTATGTAGAGAGAGAAACAACTCTTAGAGAGAGAAGCTCTGGATTTGTATTGCTTGTGAATGAGAATACAATGAGGGAGGGCACCCCTTTATATACAAGTACAAGGCAAACCCTAGCCGTAGATCTCCCTTAGATCTAACGGTGGAGATTGCACCTCCCCATCTACCAACCACCAGCATTTATGCCAACTACCAGCTACTTGCATTTATATCATATGCGTACAAAATACGGTATCGCCTGTCCCTAGAAGAATACTCTACATCTCGGGAACATAAGCCGAGGGTCATCATCGTGTCACGCCTGTGCCATGGAAACCTCTTGGACATGCTAACTTTCGGGCCGTGACACAGGGGTGTGCCAATGCAAGGTAAGGATTTGTGATGCTGCATATTAGTGTCCTAATCGACGCTTAGACCGTTAACTCACTAAAATTTTATCTTACCCCGCCGTTATTCATTGTTTTTCAAGGCTGTAGTGTAGAGAACCGTCATGTGCAGTTGTAGTGTGCGCGACATGCATCACTTTTCAGCTAGCCTTACTGTTAATGAAGTTTATGTTAACCCTAACCCTAAAGGTTTTTTAGAGGGTCAATAGGATCTAGCCATAAAAAGGTTTGTAATTATTAAACTTCATAGGGTTAACAATTTATAAATAAGAGTACTACTTTTGAAAATGTTTGATGTTGTGTTTATACTATCCTCGTTGTGATGATTGACTGGGTGTTTATAAAATACTTCCGCTTGTGTTTAAATCGAAAGATTAAAAAAATGGGTTGGCAACGCATTTTAAGACGTCATGGCTATTTGACCATTGAGGGATGTTCCTGTGCTTGGGGGTTCGGGGCATGATAATTCCAACTAATTGATTAAAGAATGACCTAGTGGTTGTCCTTTAGTGGAAAAAAAGCAACAAAGGTAGCACCAAAATGTTTAAATAAATTGAGGTTCCCACAATCACAATTTCATTATTTTACAATTCTTTTTCTAGTATTGTCATCATCACAGTTGCACCAAGAACCCTAATTTTTTTGGGGGGGATTTTTTTTTTATTACTTGAGGCTTTCCATAGTGAGGGTTTTCTGATGTGGACGACATGGGACATTAGACAATTATATTTGGTGTAAAATTCCGGACTCAAGAGTTATGCAGCTTGATTGTTATTGGTGACACTTGCATTGTTTAAGAAGATTGGCTTTTACATACATATTTTCAAATTCCGATCCTAATAGTTCTGGGATAAGTACATTTCTTATATATGACTTTGGACAGAGTGATCATGTAAAAGCCTTAAATAATGATGCCTATGAAAATAATATTACAGGTAGCCCGTTGCCTTGTGAATTTACATAAATGTATTTGTCATCTCTCGGAATAATTGAATGGAGTAGTCCTACATTTTTGTTACTGTTTTTGTCTCATTGTGGTGGACACAAAATGCCATCCAGGTACTGTTTTCTTTTATATATATTCCTTATAAAAGTTTTATTGTCGCAGATATAAGTAATGCTTCAAAAGCAGTCAAGCAAGGACCTTCTGCTGGCAAAGCTGCAATTGGTGGGCCATTTAATCTTATCAATGATGAAGGGAAGAATGTAGACAGGACTTCTTAGGGAGATGGACGTTGATTTCACTCACTGCCCTGACATCTGTCCAGATGAGCTGCAGAAGCTGGCAGCTGCAGTTGATAAAATAAGGGAGCTACTGATGATTTCTTGTGCTTATGGTTTGGTAGCTTTCATAATATGGAGGGAACATCATATTGGTGCCATTTGATATGTCACAGCCTATCTTGGATTGAAACAGTACTTTTTGGATAAAAAAACAGATTTCAGATTACTATCGGTGCTTTTCTTGCCCTGCTAGGTTGGCTGCTCAATATCTGTTCTACATATTTTCATGCCCTTTGTTTTTTTACGTAATTTGCATGCACGTTTGCCTTTTAGTGCTGAAGAACCCTTAAGTCTGTGGTCTGCATTTGCTTAAGGGAAACTCTTGAATTTATTTGTTGGTATTCTAAACACCAAAGATATCATGAGTGTTAAGATATCGAATTATTTTCAGTTTGTTTTAGTATATTTTCTGCTGATTATCATACATCAAGGTTTCTTCTTTGATGCCTGCAGAAGAAAAAGCAGGGTGCAACATTGTGCCTGTCTTTTTTTCTATTGATCCTGAGAGAAATACTGTCGAGCAGGTCCATGAATATGTCAAAGGTGTTGCATCAGCCCTGACAATATTATTTTTCCCTTCAGATGAAGTGGTTAACTTAGTTATGTTGGAGAGCATAGTTTAATTTTATGGTATGGTACTTCTGTTGCAGAGTTCCATCCAAATTTAATTGGTTTGACTGGTACTCCAAATGAGGTAGAAAAAAGTTGCCCGTGCATATCGAGTTTACTATATGAAAACGGCAGAGGAAGACTCGGATTGTCTTGTCGACCACGAGTCATGTATGTATTACTGTTCCTGCATTTGTCTTTCAATCTGGCTGCTTCCTCTTTTTTCTGTGGTTACTACTGCAGTAAGATCAGCATGTAGTAAATTTTAAACAAAGCTTTCTGTGTGACTTGATATTTTCGGTTCAAATCGTCAAAGTCGAATAATTGCTGTCAATGTTTTGCATATCTCCGTCCGCACTCATATTTGTCTTGAGGGCTTAATGGGTTGATTTTTTGCTAGACCTCATTATAGCTGTTTTGCAGGTACTTGATGGGTCCAGGTATGGATTTCGTGGAATTTTTCGGCAAGAATAATGATGTTGATGCGCTTGCAGATGGCGTGATCAATGAAATAAAGCAATACAAAATGCAAAAGTAAATTATTCATTTGAGTAGCGGACGCAGGTTAACTCGAAGAGTTCTTTCAGTCATGGAAGTGAATGTTGCTTGCATCATTTACTAGTTCCTGTCTTCTGACTAATGGCTGCTTTCATGCTGATTTGCTTTTAGAGCTGTTTGCTCCATTGTTTGGGATACTGATGCCCGGGGCATATTTCTTGTGTAAGAGTGAAGATGTCTTTGGAATTTGACCGCTTTTTATCTTTTCCACATAATTAAGAGGAAGAATATGTTCGCGTTCTTCTGTTTCTAAAAGCGACACTTTTATATGTTTTGGCTACTAGTTGAATTATCAATGAATGGGAGTGTAGGGACAAGAAAATATTAGGCGCACACCTTGTGTGGCCAACGCAACAAAAAAGAAGGCCCTTAAGGCCGCGACATGTGTCCAAAATGGGGCCGAACGTCAGATTATTTCGACAATTCTTCCCTCTCTCTCTCGTTTCTCTCTGCATGCTCTCTCTCTCTTGCCTCCCTTGCACTCTCTCTCTCCCAATGAGCCCTCGTCCAACCGACGAACCACCACGCCCGACCGATGAACTACGCGATGGCAGAGGCAACCATTTGAGGCTGAGGCAGAGGCTGCGCAGTGGTTCGTCGGATGAGGGCTCGATCGTGACTTGGAGGGAGAGAGAGAGAGGGCACAGTCGGGAGGGGGCAGCGATTTGGGGACGGCGGAGCTAGAGGGGCGGGAGAAAGAGGAGAGAAGAGAGAGAAGAGTTTTAAAAATAATTCTACATTGAGACACATTTTGGACAAGTGTCGCAACTCAAGATCCTTCTTTTTTGTTACACTGATTACACTAGATGCATCCAATATTTTCTCATATAGGGACACATTTACGTCATGATTGGTTTATGGTAGCTGCACCAAGCACAAAAGGCTTTGCTCCTTCTGCAATTTGCTTGCTGCCGAGAAGTATTTTTATAGTTCTTTGGTCTGGCCAAGGCATAGTTCGTAACGATATTTTAGAACTTATTATCATATAAATTAGATGAATATACCGAAAAAACATATTTACTCTTCATCCCATTACCACTTTTTATTCTCTATTTTGGAAAATGCAAGTTTGCATCTTGAGTTCTATCACCTGGCTTCACTTTCCATCTGTTGTTAACTAACTGCAGTTAACTTTTGTTAAAACAATCATGAAATTTACCTAATAAAACTGTCATTTTGTTTCGAAAACATACTTTTGCCATTTATACGGGACAGTACATCCTCGTCTATTCCATTTTGTAGCTGCGTAGTTGATTCGACTATAGAAGACATTGAAATAGAAGGGTGAGATTTTAATTTGAAGATGAGCAACAGACCATATGATCATAACAACTAAGCTCAAAATAAGTTCCAATCAGACATCTTTTGAGGACCGTAAATAGAACCTGAAAATAGGTACAGTTAGGATCTAAATCCTCATCAGATCTCTTCCTGTCTTAAGCTCTTTCAGAAAGCTGGTGGAATCTCTTCCATGTGATCCTCAGCTCAGCTGAGCTCCACTGCCCTTTATTCAGAATATCCAACTCCTCGGAAAGCATGTAGCGGAAGCAGCAATTAGAAATCTCAGATAAACCCAATTTGGATGACAGTAAAATCCCTCTAAGAGCCCAGCATTCGCCAGGCGTGAAATGAAGGCGACGTTCCCTCGATCCCTTCAACAAAAAGCAAAAATTCGTTGTGGAAATGGAGCGTCCAGCATTTGGGACACATTTCGTGCATGTTCGCGCTATAGATCCCCCCATGAGATTACTTCTACTTCACAAACAATAAGATCAGCAGAGTTGGGATCTTTGCTTCTTTACTTAAATCTATTGCCTTGCAGCACATCAGGATCCTCCGCACAGAGAAACCATAAGAGACAGCTAATGGCTTTACCGGGTGCGCACAGCGCACTAAGGAATTTGATTGACATCATTCGCCTGCTTAAGTTGATCGAAACTAAAAGCCGAATAACTGGCATTGCTTCATAGGTACGTCTGTTTGATCCGTAGAAGCAACAACTCTTCAATCTTTCTTTGATTTCGGCAGTTGCTCGAGTTGATAATAGCAAATTCTTGACAAGAGCTTTTAAACTTTGAAGTACATCAGATATACATACGTATAATACCAACTACAAAACTGAAAACGAGAATCGCATCCTCCAAACTTGATGGCTGCAAGATTGTGTCCCCCATGCTGGCACTGCATCCAAGGAAAAGAAAATTTTAATTAACATATGGGACCACAACGCAGAAAGGACGACAATTTCATATGGAGGTCCCCACAATCTCAACTAATTGATTAAAGAATGACTTATTAATTGTCCTATAGTGGAAAGAAAGCAACAAAGCTTGCACCATATTGATTAAATAAATTGAGGTCCCCAAAATCACAATTTCACTATTTCATGATTCATTTTCTAGTACCATCATCCTTACAGTTACACCAAGAACCCTAATTCTTTGTTATTCAATATAGCTGCTTACTTTCTTTATCTGTGGTTAGTACTGTAGTGAAATCAGCATGTAGTAAATTTTAAACAAAGTTTTCTGCGTGACTTGATATTTTCAGATGTTCTTCTTCAAATCATCTAAGTTGAATAATCACTGTCAATGCTTCTCCGTATTTTCCTTGGAGTGCTTGATGCGTTGATTTTTTGCAGGACCTCGTTGTGGCCATTTTGCAGGTGCTTGATGGGTCCAGATATGGATTTCGTGAAATTTTTTGGCAAGAAATGATGTTGATGCGCTTACAGATGGTGTGATAATGAAACAAAGTAATACAGAAAGCGAACGTAAATTGTTCTTTTGAGTAGGGAACACAGGTTAACTCGAAGAGTTATTTTAGGCACGGCAGTGAATGTTGCTTGCAACATTTGCTAGTTTCTGTCTTCTGACTAATGGCTGCTTTCATGCTGATTTGGTTTTAGAGTTGTTTGCTCTATTGTTTGGGATACTGATGCCCTGGGTACATTTCTTGTGTAAGAGTGAAGATGTCTTTGGAACTTGATGGCTTTTTATCTTTTCCACATAATTAAGAGGAAGAATATGTTTGCGTTCTTCTATTTTTATTTTTAGAAGTGACATCTTTACGAGAAAATATTGGGTGCATCTTGTGTAGCCAGCCCAACAAAAAAGAAGGCTCTTGAGTTATGACACGTGTACAAAATGGGGCTCAATGTCAGATTATTTTCTTGTTGCATTGGCTACAAGGTGCACCTAATATTTTCTTGTCCCTATACTCCCATTCATCGGATAATTCAACCAATAGCTAAAACATATAAAGATGGTGCCTGCACCGAGCACAAGATGCTTTGCTCCTTCGGCAATTTGCTTGCTGCAGAGAAGTATTTGGATAGCTCTTTGGTATGGCTAAGGCATAGTTTGTAACGATATTTTAGAACTTACTATCGTATAAATTAGATGAATATACCGGAAAAGCATATTTACTTTTCATCCCTTTACCATTTTCCATCCTCTATTTTGGAAAATGGGAGTTTGCATCTTGAGTTCTATCGCCTGGCATCAATTTCCATTTGTTGTTAACTAACTGCAGTTAACTTTTATTAAAACGTCATGAAATTTACCTAACAAAGCTGTCATTTTTGTTTCAAAAACGTACTTTTGCCACTTATACGGGAAAGTATATCCTCGTCTATTCCATTTTGTAGCTGCATAGTGGATTCGACTATAGAAGACATCGAAATAGAAGGTTGAGTTTAATTTGAAGATGAGGAGCAGACCACGTGATATAACAACTGAGAGGTCAAAATAAGTTCCAATCAGACATCTTTTGAAGACCGTAAATGGAACCTGAAAATAGGTACAGTTGGGGCTACATGCTCATCAGATCTCTTCCTCTCTTAAGCTCTTTCGGAAAGCTCGTGGAATCTCTTCCACGTGATCCTCAGCTCAGCTGAGCTCCACCGGCAGCTCTCTCTGCCCTTTAATCAAAATGTCCAACTCCACAGAACGCATGTAGTGAAAGCAGCAACTAGAAATCTTCAGGTATATCCAATTTGGATGACAGTAAAAGTCCTCAAAGAGCCTGGCATTCGCATGGCGTGAAATGAAAGCGACGTTCCCTGACCCCTCCGACAAAAAACAAAAATCCGTCCCAGAGATGGAGCGTCCAGCATTTTGGACACATTTCATGCATGTTTTCGAACCGCTAAATACTTGCATCATTAAGATAAGTTCGCCCTATAGATCCCCTCATGAGATTACTACTATGATCAGCAGAGTCAGGATCCTTGGTTCTTTACTTAAATCCATTCCCTTGTAGCACGTCAGGATCCTCCGCACAGAGAAATCCATAAGAGACGGTAGAGGGCTTTACACATGCGTACGGCGCGCTAACGAATTTGATTGACAAGACTCACCTGCTTTAAGTCGATCAAAACTAACAGCCGACTAACTGGCCTTGCTTCATAAGTACTTCTGTTTGATTCCCAGAAGCAATAACTCTTCAATCTTTTTTCAATTCCAGCAGTTGCTCAAGTTGATAATAGCAAATTCTTGGCAAGAGCTTTTGAACTTTAAAGTACATCGGCACATACATACGTATAATACCAACTACAAAGCAGACTACGAGAATCACATCCTCCAAAGTTGATAGCTGCAAGATTGTGTACCCCCATGCGGACTCTGTACTCAAGAAAAAAAAATTAACTTTTGAGATCACAATACAGAAAGGATGACAACTTCATATGGAGGTCCCTACAATCGTAATTAATTGATTAAAGAATGGCTCAAGTGGTTGTCGCTTAGTGAAAATACATTAACAAAGCTAGCATTGAATTGATTAAGTAAATTGAGGTCTACACAATCATAACTTCATTGTTTCGCGATTCCTTTTCTAGTATCATCATCCCCACGGTTGCACCAAGAACCTTAATTTTTCCCTTCGAGCCCTAATTTTTCCAACCAATTGAGTTGGGGAGAGAAGATGACAAATTTAGATGAGCGAGAACTACATAGATGACTAGATCTTATAACCATGAACTCATCGCTTATTTTTAGCCTATTGACGCACGCTGTCAACAATTACCTTACCCACTTATCTACTGAGCCTGTGCTATTTGTAATAGCGCTCTTGTAATGTTCAATCTAAGTTGCCATTACGAGGTTTTGATGGCAGAAGATACAGAGTGGAAGAGTCATTTAGAGAGCTCGAACTTGATATCGCAATAGCTGATTCTATCAACATAAATGAAAATTTGTGGGAGAAAGGGAGCACCAAGCATTCGAAATCATAACAGCGAATTTCCAGATCAGCCGCCTGCTTAAGCAGATCAAAACTAAAAGCCGAATGACTGGCTGTCGCGACCAAATTTTTCGAGGTGTGAACCACCTAGGGTTTGGCTAATGGATTGTTAAGCTTAGACTTAACTCGGGCTCTCCCAAGCCCATACCAATTTGCGACTTAGGTTCAAGTTCTTAACATGCAAATGATATTTCAATCAGGAGTCGCCACTAATCTATTTTTGGTGGGTCGATTAGAAATCCAAGTAAAGTAATCGGAGTTTTACGTTACTTCTACGAACCAGAGATTTGTGAGTTCGGGGACTTGCTTACATTAGATTTCTCTAACGCTCTTTCGGTACATTTATCTTTTATTTTGAAAAAAATTGTTTGGCAAGCAATTTGAATTGATTTTAATTCCTTAACATGTGAGGTGACCATGCAGGTAGGCAAACCACCAATTTAACACTCAAGAAAGCAAATAAATAAATTGCATGACTTACCTCATAGCAACAAAAGCATCTGTGTTGTTAGTTTAAAATTCAATCAACAGTCCTAAATATGATTTCTAATTAACACGCAATTTTTGTTTTGTTTTCACTTAATTAATGAAAAATATACAATATGCAATGCATGCCACTAATTTAACATGAAATGATATGACATAGCAACATGACTTAGCTATATGACCTAAGCAATATGACATAACTAGCATGTAGTCTATCCTAAGCACGAGATGATTTATTCTAAATATGCAATGGCATGTAAGGAATGTCCTAATTCTAATTTTGTCTTTTTCTTTTATGACCTTCGAAATTTAAAATTGCCAAATAATTAAACGTGCAATTTAAATTAATGAGAAGAAAATATGATATCCTAAATTAATTTTTTTGGTCTTTTTATTTAAGAAATTCGAAATAAATTTCCTATCCTAAACATGCAACATAACATTAAAACCAGTAACATCCTAACATGCATTTAACCTAAATCAATTATTTTTTGGGTTTTTCCTTGGGAGCAATCGGGAACAGCACAACAACAAATCAAGCAAGATATCATCCATGTCCATTTTGGAAATAAATTGACGAATCATATCTCGCGCATGAGATCGGATTTGCCAATTTCAAATAAAATCGTGAATCGTATCTCTAGTGGGAGATCGGATTGGCGATTTTTCCGTGCGATTGCGAGTCGTATTTCGAGCGTGAAATCGGACTATCAATCGTATGCACGTTGTGAAATTAGGAAAATTTCCTAATTGATGAGAGATCAAGAGATCTCTTGGATATGGCAATATCGATCAAACATTCAAAGAAATATTGCAATATTATGAATAAGGCAGCGACATATATGAAAATAAGATTATTCGAGAGTCTTACCTAATTCATGATGTCATGCGAGTGACACTTCCAAATTCAGACGGATGATGGTGGCATCAACGATGGCTTATTGCTCCATGGTCTCGATGGAAACGGGTTAGAACGTCAACGGCGGTGGGCTTCGGAACTCACTAGGATGCCGAGGAGCAAGTGGGGATGGATGTGCACCAACGATGGACTCCCGCGTGAGGAATTATTATACTTCTCTGCAAGACCAAGGAAGCATCGAAGCTCACGGTGTGGTAACTCTCAATTGTGAAATCCACACCTCGATAAAATTCGCACGCTTGATGAAAGTCAACAAATCTGCAAAAAAAAAAAAAAAAAAAAAAGAACCATGGATTGGAGTAGCACTAGATTTGCTGGGCTTGGTAGTGACCAAAAGCCCACTAAGACTTCACTGTGGAGGCACTTGTGAATTTGCTGGATGTTGTTGAAAGTCACACCAAAATCATGATCTTCGCGGGTCAACCTGCAAATAATTCACCGAAGAGTTCAAAGAATTCGAGTCAGGTTTGATGACATGTCAACCGGAGCCATACACGATGAAACACAGCGCTGCAAACGCTGCGAGGGGTGAAAGACAAAAGCTCCGTTGGAGTGGGTGACGCTCGATGGCTTCGGGGCACAACAAAATTATCGACGTTGGCTTGAGCTGTCGCGGGATGAGGCAGCGGGCTCGATCATTGTCGCAGATAGTAACAAGGATGTCATAGGACGGCGTCACGAGGATCTCCTGGGTTTGTCGTGGGTGCGGCACGGAGAAAAGCCTGGCTGCCTTTCTTTCTCGTGGCTTTTGTGTTGAGATCGTAGCCTCCTTTTGAGAGTGGACGTCCAATTAAATTGTCAGATCGCACTCACGAGGATGACTCGTTTCATCACCCTCTTCAGTCTTCAAGAGCGCTCACGACCTCTCTCTGTACATCTTGCCGTTCTCTCCATATTGTGTAGCCATGTATACAATGTCATGTGTGCCCCCCTGTTCGGCAGAGAGTTCCTTCTTTTCTCTCTCTCATGTGTGTCCCTCTATGCTCTCAGAATTGTTATGTATTGATTGTGTGGCTCTTTTTGTACCCCATCACACATTTTATAGGGTAAAAAATTGAATCTTTATTGCATATTTCGTTTCCAATTTTGCTCGTGCAATATTCTCTTTTGCTTTTTCCGCATATTCCATCCAAAAAATTCCCTTTTCAAGCAAAATACACCTCCCAGTATATATTACTTGAATATGTGAAAAATCCGAACGGAATATGTAAAAAATCCTCGTTTCACCGACGGCCTAAAATAAAACAAAATGAAATGTTTCTAAACTATATGCCGCGCGTGTGTGTGTGTGTGTGTGTTTTTTAAAGTAAAAATTAACCCTAAAAATTATGCAAAAATTTAGGTGTCAACAGCTGCCCATCTTTGAAGGTGAGCTCGAAGAGGTTGCCTTCAAAGACAAATTGAGACCTAAATTTTGGTCATGCACATGCAATGAATGATTTTTTTTTTTTTTTGTCGGAACATGAATTCTATTTTTTAATGCAATTTGTATGATGCATGGAAATGCTAATGCAAATGCTAATGGAAATGATAGATGAACCTACCCGGAATAACTTACCATCGAGGATGATAGAGTAATTCGAGGTAGTGGGTGTTACCTGTCTAGGACCCGTACCATTCTACGGTCGCCTAGAATAGTAACATGACTTTGTGAAGATGCTGCTTTCTTAGGACCCGTACCATTCTACGATCGCCCAGTACGGCAGAAAGGAGCTGCTTTCTCAGGACCCGTACCATTCTACGGTCGCCCAATACGGCAGAGAGGTTTTGTAAGGAACTGTTTTCCCAGGACTCGTACCATTCTACGGTCGCCCAGTACGGCAAAAAGGTTTTGTCTAGGACCCGTACCATTCTACGGTCGCCTGGACGAATGAAATTATTTTTCTAGGACCCGTACCATTCTACGGTCGCCTATTAGAGCAATAAATGTTGTCTAGGACCTGTACCATTCTACGGTCGCCTAGACTGAGGTTTTGCTTGGCTAAGACTCGAACCATTCTTCGGTCGCCCAACCTTGCAACAGAAATCATCCGACCAGGACCCGAACCATTCTTCGGTCGCCTTAATCAGATTGAATCTGGAGGAAAAATATTTGGGGGACAACTCCATTGAGTGTCAGTGTAAAGGACTCTGGGCTACGAAAGCACACCAGGTCGATAAAAGAAATCCAGGCTACGGAAGCACGCCGGTTCGATAAAATGGACTCTGGGCTACGAAAGCACGCCAGGTCAAGAAAGAGACATCGGGCTACGGAAGCACGCCAAGTCGATATAACTGGACAGCTTGACCAAGTCAAGTGTTGATGCACTTGAGAGAAAATACCTACACAATGACAAGTATTTTAGAGTATGGTAGAGATATACTTACATGGTGATATCTCTGATTCTTGAAGAAAAATGTCTTTTGGAATTTAGATATCATGTGGAGGTCTTTCACCTCATGGTGGAGGTTTCTCATCTCCTAATATCATAAAACATTCTGAAAGGAACTTGAATTACCCGTCAGACATGATTTAGAGCAAAAACTGATATGCATTCATCAAAGAGATAGACAATCTGAGCTACTCTAGAATGCACATTTCAAAATTCAAGGGTTCATGCATAATGACTTTACCATATTTGTATCACCCAAATTTCAACACGAGATAATTGTCGTTCAAGATAATGACATGGATTTCTTCAAAATGCTAAATGAGAGACTTTCAGTTAGAAAGGACTTTCACTCCCTCTCATTCAAAAGGGCTATTTTATGAGAATTACTCAATCTCACTATCATCATACCAACAAGGGTCCAAGTATTCTCGCAAGCGGTACGACCTTACCAATCTGAAAGGTCTTTAATAAGGACTGTAATGTAGGCTTGGTCAATGGCTTAACAAAGGGACTCTTTGAGTCAAGACTATTGAAAGAATAGTTTCGCAATTATCTCCGGGTATACAAGTCAAGAACCCTGCAAAATGAGAAAGAAATAGTCTTGCTCGCACTCCTTCAAGCGATGCTTAAAACATGTGAATCCCTATGTTAATTCAAGTGCCCTAATCTGAAGAGACTTTGTAAATGACGTAACGTAGGCTAGGTTCATGGGTTGAGAAATGAAAGGATCATTAGGCTCAAAATGTGTGTAAAGGGTGAGAGCTGATGATCATCTTGGCATTGCCACCAGTTTTCTTTTTCACCATCAGGGATTGTCTTCATGAAATGCCCCATTGATTGTAAAAACTCAACTTTTGAGTTCTTTGAGTATTGCTCCATCAAGATTCAATTCTTGCAATTGAGAGTCACCTTATCTTGACTCTCTTTTTTTATCTATGGGCATTGGCCTTGCTTTTACTAGGCACACCGCTTTTTCATGCCCCTAGTTCTTATTCATTTT
Organism: Eucalyptus sideroxylon; assembly: GCA_014182405.2. Taxonomy (NCBI): domain Eukaryota; kingdom Viridiplantae; phylum Streptophyta; class Magnoliopsida; order Myrtales; family Myrtaceae; genus Eucalyptus; species Eucalyptus sideroxylon. The sequence continues at coordinate 11,603,360 of CM024548.2, read as the reverse complement.
TTTTTCACTTTTTTTTCATGGGCATTGGCCTTGCTTTTACCAAGCACACTGCTTTTTCATGCCCCTTAGTTCTATTTTGATTTCAATTTTTGCGCACAGTGCATGTGTCAAGGAATTACACTTTGAATGACACTTGAACTTTCAAGGGTCTTCATTTGTCTTTTGCTTTGCCCCAGTGTGGGGGGTGATCACCAACTGGGTTTAATGTGAAAAGAATTCATAAGCTCAAATGGGCTATGCAATGGATAAAAGTGTGTACGATAGAGAAAGAAATGCTCTTCATCATCTTAAGGCACTTAAATTACCACATGAATTCAATGTAATAGCACGACCTGAAGATTTAATGCAAGTGAGAGCAAGAAATTTCTTTTCATTTTCCTCACCTCATGATGTTGTCTTACCTCCAACTTGCCCCAATGTGGAGTGGTTCTTGACAGGGATAATTTGAAAAAAAAAAAAAAAACTCCACAAGGGTATGGGGCTCAAAAGGGGTTAAGCAATGTATTACCTGTAGTGTTTGGGATAAAGAAATGAACTGCCCCTCATCATTTTGGTCATCGTACCTTTTGCGAGAGAACTCTTTACCTTGTAGATATGGAACTTCCTACACTCATCTCACAAGTGTATCAAGTGTATAAGTAAGGGACTTTGTATAGGATAGGGCTTGCCTTTCATTATCCTGATGCGTCTCATTTAGCATTCTTAAAGATTGATGTCACTCCATTGAATTATCTATCTTGATAAATCTCCACATGAAATTGGTGAGCTAAATCAATATGAAAATTTTCTTTTCAAAAGAGTTCAACAACTTTAAGCATGAAAAGTGTTTGTGACTTCAAAACAAACAATTTACTACACTCAAACATGATTTCAAGCATTCATTCAAGGAATTGTCCCACGAAGGGATTGTCTTAGCAATGGATGACCTTGGATTGTCTCTATCGAAAGGAAATAAACACACAAATTGATCAATCAAGGATGAAAAAATCCGATCTTTGATTCAATGAAATCTAGCTTTTGCCCCTGCACAGAACAACATGCATGAATAGGATATTATGCATCATCAAAGTAAATTCAAATTGCATAACCATTTTGGCTCGGATTGAGATTTTGTCCCAGTCATGTCACTACTAGAATCCATAGTGTCCCAATTCATCATCTGCAAGGAAAAGAACAGAGTGTCAATTCCAAAATTGATTATGTTCATGAACACAATGTATCCATTTCATCCAAGACGGATGATTCTCTTTTGACTTGTTCCAACATTTTCTCATGGAAATGGCATCACACACAAATTGTAAAGAGATGTGCCACACATCACACTTTGGAATCTAGATGATCTTATTCTGACTTGTCCTCAATTTCCTATTGATGTGCAAGGAAATCGCTCAGGACAAGTTAAATGATAAGTAGTGTTTAAAGTCATCTTCACTCTTGGGAGATGTCATCACAATCAACTAGGAAATGATCATTTGCCCCCCACATTTTCTTTTCCTTTGGAGGTATGTTCCCAAATAAATGGACCCACTATCATGGGAAATTGACGCGTTATTTTCAAACGCCTCTCTGTTATGCTCTGAGACATAAAGTAAATGAGTTAGAAAAACAAACAAGGGTAATCTAATGCATGCTTTTGGAAATGGCTTCAAAAATGATTTTTTTTCTTTTTGAGGAATATTTTGGACAAGGAATCATGAAGAAGCCCAGTCCTCAGAATTTCTCCATAGATGATATTTTCTTTTCATTGTTGGATATCGTCATCGGGCTAGTTTGGTGTACCCCATCATGTCCTCAAAACAAAACTTGTAATTCTATTGATATTCATCAATCAAATTACATTTATTGGAATGTGATGCTCAAGCACTAAAGCAAAATAGAATAAATTTTTACCAATCCCTAAAAAGCAATAAGAATTCTCACACAGGGGAAGGTGCAATTGAACATGCCCCTAATTAAATAAGGAAAGCAAACTACTTAGGATCATGAATCATGTGTGCTTGAGTTCTTCACCCTCCTTGATCTTGTGATGCAAATCCTCTAGGTCAGAGATTATTCCTTCTAGATATATCACTAGTCTTTTCATAGTGGCATCAAATTCAGCTACCTCAGGAAAATAGGACGGTTTGAAAGTCCTCTTGGCTCTCTTCTTTGAGTCATAATTTCCTACTGAAGATAGAGTACCTATATCATCACGGCCCTTTTGCTTGACGAAACAAGCCACGGTAGCAAACAATTCATCGGCTTGACTTTGGAGGTACGCAATTCGTTTGTTTATATTGACAATGATACGGTCCAGCACCTCATTTTGATCCGCTATTTTAGCTCTCGGCCATGTACGGATGGGTGAGCGAGATCGCTCCATAATCACCTAAAGGAAATAAACGGGAACAAGTAAGCATGAGGTGTAATTAGAAAGTCAATCCATGACAATGATCTAATTGATTTTTCCACTTTTTTTTTCATTTATTCATGAAAAGTTCGTACAAGAAGGGCATTTTCTAAAAATGGACTAGGAAAATAAAGATAGATGCCCTAGCAAGACTAAATTCCCTATACATGAATTGAAAACAAATTCTCCAAAGTTTTTTTTTTTTTCAAATGCATCATTCCCTATCAATTTTTCATTTCATTTCCAATCAATGATTGACCTAAATTGTCATGGACCGACCCAAGAATATGACAAAATAAATTGCATGGTATAGGAAAAGAACACTTACTTCACCAAGGAGAATCAGTGGCAATCACATAGACATGCACATGGTAAGTGGCTCGATTTCTAATCTATAAGGCTAATCAAGGTGGAGCCACAAGGATGATCAGACTAGCCACGAGCTTGTGGACTATGTCGGGTCCTCATGACTCCGGCTTAGTCAAAGAGCCGACCCGAGTCGCGAGCATGTGGACCGAGGTGGGTACTCTTGACACCATGAAAGAAACTTCGGGATTGAGATGGGCGACTCGTACCGCGAGCATGCGGTCGGAGTGGTATCCATCTCAACACCATCCTAAATGATCCTATGCGGCCCAGGTCCGACGGCGGGTTGTGTGTGCAATAGTGTAGTGCTAGATGCGGGGCATGCACAGCAATTTAAATCAAACAACACTTCAATAGCTTGAATTTAAAACATTCATCCCCAACTCCAACCTGCAAGACAAAGATTAGCAAAGACTACTCCCCTTATATCTCCCCATCTGCAAAAACATTTAACACCTTAAATGTTAGGGACGTACCTGGGATCCTCGCTACCAAACAAAAACATTTTTCAAAAGAAAAGAAAAATTGGCCTAAGTCCACTAAGAGTTTTAACTCAAGTCCTCACTGGAGTCGCCAAGCTATCGCGACCAAATTTTTCGGGGTGTGAACCACCTAGGGTTTGGCTAATAGATTGTTAAGCCTAGACTTAACTCGGGCTCTCCCAAGCCCATACCAATTCGCGACTTAGGTTCAAGCTCTTAACATGCAAATGATATTTCAATCAGGAGTTGCCACTAATCTATTTTTGGTGGGTCGATTAGAAACCCAAGTAAAGTAATCGGAGTTTTACTTTACTCCTACGAACCAGAGATTTGTGAGTTCGGAGACTTGGTTACATTAGATTTCTCTAACGCTTTTTCCGTATCTTTATCTTATTTTGAAAAAAATTGTTTGGCAAGCAACTTGAATTGATTTTATTTCCTTAACATGTGAGGTGACCATGCAGGTACGCAAACCACCAATTTAACACTCAAGAAAGCAAATGAATAAATTGCAGGACTTACCTCATAGCAACGAAAGCATCTGCGTTGTTAGTTTAAAATTCACATCAGCAGTCCTAAATATGATTTCTAATTAACACGCAATTTTTGTTTTGTTTTCACTTAATTAATGAAAAATATACAATATGCAATGCATGCCACTAATTTAACATGAAATGATATGACATAGAAACATGACTTAGCTATATGACCTAAGCAATATGACATAACTAGCATGTAGTCTATCCTAAGCATGAGATGATTTATTCTAAATATGCAATGGCATGTAAGGAATGTCCTAATTCTAATTTTGTCTTTTTCTTTTATGACCTTCGAAATTTAAAATTGCCAAATAATTAAACGTGCAATTTAAATTAATGAGAAGAAAATATGATATCCTAAATTAATGTTTTTTGGTCTTTTTATTTAAGAAATTCGAAATAAATTTCCTATCCTAAACATGCAACATAACATTAAAACCAGTAACATCCTAACATGCATTTAACCTAAATCAATTATTTTTTGGGTTTTTCCTTTACGGGAGCAATCGGGAACAGCACAACAACAAATCAAGCAAGATATCATCCATGTCCATTTTGGAAATAAATTGACGAATCATATCTCGCGCATGAGATCGGATTTGCCAATTTCAAATAAAATCGCGAATCGTATCTCTAGTGGGAGATCGGATTGGCGATTTTTCCGTGCGATTGCGAGTCGTATTTTGAGCGTGAAATCGGACTATCAATCGTATGCACGTTGTGAAATTAGGAAAATTTCCTAATTCATGAGAGATCAAGAGATCTCTTGGATATGACAATATCGATCAAACATTCAAAGAAATATTGTGATATTATGAATTAGGCAGCGACATATATGAAAATAAGATTATTCGAGAGTCTTACCTAATTCATGATGTCATGCGAGTGACACTTCCAAATTCAGACGGATGATGGTGGCATCAACGATGGCTTATTGCTCCATGGTCTCGATGGAAACGGGTTAGAACGTCAACGGCGGTGGGCTCCGGAACTCACTAGGATGCCAAGGAGCAAGTGGGGATGGATGTGCACCAACGATGGACTCCCGCGTGAGGAATTATTATACTTCTCTGCAAGACCAAGGAAGCATCGAAGCTCACGGTGTGGTAACTCTCAATTGTGAAATCCACACCTCGATAAAATTCGCACGCTTGATGAAAGTCAACAAATCTGCAAAAAAAAAAAAAAAGAACCATGGATTGGAGTAGCACTAGATTTGCTGGGCTTGGTAGTGACCAAAAGCCCACTAAGACTTCACTGTGGAGGCACTTGTGAATTTGCTGGATGTTGCTGAAAGTCACACCAAAATCACGATCTTCGCGGGTCAACCTGCAAATAATTCACCGAAGAGTTCAAAGAATTCGAGCCAGGTTTGATGACATGTCAACCGGAGCCATACACGATGAAACACAGCGCTGCAAACGCTGCGAGGGGTGAAAGACAAAAGCTCCGTTGGAGTGGGTGACGCTCGATGGCTTCGGGGCACAACAAAATTATCGACGTTGGCTTGAGCTGTCGCGGGATGAGGCAGCGGGCTCGATCATCGTCGCAGATAGTAACAAGGATGTCATAGGACGGCGTCACGAGGATCTCCTGGGTTTGTCGTGGGTGCGGCACGGAGAAAAGCCTGGCTGCCTTTCTTTCTCGTGGCTTTTGTGTTGAGATCGTAGCCTCCTTTTGAGAGTGGACGTCCAATTAAATTGTCAGATTGCACTCACGAGGATGACCCATTTCATCACCCTCTTCAGTCTTCAAGAGCGCTCACGACCTCTCTCTGTACATCTTGCCGTTCTCTCCATATTGTGTAGCCATGTATACAATGTCATGTGTGGCCCCCCCTGTTCGGCAGAGAGAGTTCCTTCTTTTTTCTCTCTCTCATGTGTGTCCCTCCATGCTCTCAGAATTGTGGCCGTATGTATTGATTGTGTGGCCTCTTTTTGTACCCCATCACACATTTTATAGGGTAAAAAATTGAATCTTTATTGCATATTTCGTTTCCAATTTTGCTCGTGCAATATTCTCTTTTGCTTTTTCCGCATATTCCATCCAAAAAAATTCCCTTTTCAAGCAAAATACACCTCCCAGTGTATATTACTTGAATATGTGAAAAATCTGAACGGAATATGTAAAAAATCCTTGTTTCACCGGCGGCCTAAAATAAAACAAAACGAAATGTTTCTAAACTATATGCCGTGTGTGTGTGTGTGTGTGTGTGTGTGTGTTTTTAAAGTAAAAATTAACCCTAAAAATTATGCAAAAATTTAGGTGTCAACACTGGCATTGCTTCATAGGTAGAAGCTACAACTCTTCAATCTTCCTTTGATTTCGGTAGTCGCTCAAGTTGATAAAAACAAATTCTTGACAATAGCTTTTGAACTTTGAAGTACACCCATACGTACGTACAATACCAACTACAATGCTGAATACAAGAATGGCATCCTCCAAAATTAATTATGCAAAAATTTAGGTGTCAACACTGGCATTGCTTCATAGGTAGAAGCTACAACTCTTCAATCTTCCTTTGATTTCGGTAGTCGCTCAAGTTGATAAAAACAAATTCTTGACAATAGCTTTTGAACTTTGAAGTACACCCATACGTACGTACAATACCAACTACAATGCTGAATACAAGAATGGCATCCTCCAAAATTAATTATGCAAAAATTTAGGTGTCAACACTGGCATTGCTTCATAGGTAGAAGCTACAACTCTTCAATCTTCCTTTGATTTCGGTAGTCGCTCAAGTTGATAAAAACAAATTCTTGACAAGAGCTTTTGAACTTTGAAGTAAACCCATACGTACGTACAATACCAACTACAATGCTGAATACAAGAATGGCATCCTCCAAAATTAATTATGCAAAAATTTAGGTGTCAACACTGGCATTGCTTCATAGGTAGAAGCTACAACTCTTCAATCTTCCTTTGATTTCGGTAGTCGCTCAAGTTGATAAAAACAAATTCTTGACAAGAGCTTTTGAACTTTGAAGTACACCCATACGTACGTACAATACCAACTACAATGCTGAATACAAGAATGGCATCCTCCAAAATTGATGACTGCAAGATTGTGTCCCCCATGCCACTCTACACTTTGAGGAAAAAATTTTAATTAGCTTCTGAGACCACAATTGGAGGACCTTACAATCGCAACTAATTGATTAAAGAATGACTCAACGGTTGTTATATAGTGGAGAGAAAGCAACAAAGTTAGCACTAAAACAATTAAATAAATTGAGGTCCCCATAATCACAACTTCACTAATTCATGATTCCTTCTTTGGTACCATTGTCCCGCGGCTGCATCAAGAATCCTAATTTTTCCAGCCAATTGAGTCAGAGAGAAGGATGACAAATCTAAATGAATGAGAACTACAGAAATGACTGGATCTCATGACCATGGACTCGTTGCTTAGTTTTAGCCTATTGACGCACTCTGTCAACAATTACCCATCTTATTTACATAGCATGTGCTATTTGTAATAGGACTCTCAATTTGCCGTTATAAGGTTTTGATGGCAGAAGATACGGTGTTCGAATCGTTTAGGGAGAGAGACCTTCGAACTTGATATCCCAACTGCTGGTTCTATCAAACAAAATGAAAATTTGTAGGAAAAATAGAGCACCGAGCAATTGTAATCGCAACAGCCAATTTTCAGATCACCAATCCCGTCGTCATTGGAACTTCAAGTTAAAGAAATCCAATATCGTATGATGTCGCAGTAGTTTTAACCCGACGGATGTAAGATTCACTCAACAGTTTGCCATCCTAATTGACATACCGACTTTTCATGATAGTAGCAATTTATTTAGCCAACGTCACTAACTCGACTACTTGAAGAGACTAAAAACCCGTTTAAATCAGTTTTGGCCCACATCAATTGTAAGATCTGAGAATCCGACCATTTCGCTCTCAGTGAGCCGGTCCCGATGCTCAGCCTCCCTAGTCACAGTAGAGGAGGGTGTAGATTATCTACATCTATCATGGGTGGTGCGATAATCCAGTAAAGCCAGGCCACGTCACCGGGGGAGTACATGACACCGCATCTGATTCTCTGTGGTGATACGCAGTCCCGGTTCGATGCAGATGGAGATGTTTGTGAATGCTAAATTCTCGTGGAGAATTTCGAGCAACTTGAAGATGCCCATCCATGACCAATTGAAAAATGTGGCCAAGCATAAAAAAGGAGCAGCTCACATCCCCCGCCGCCAGGGGGCCGGGAAGAGAGAAGAACCCAAGTAACACGCCAAATTGTAGCAGAAAGGACCGCAAATATGCCCGAAATCATCAAGCATCAGTTTTGCATCTCGCCGTTTTATGTCAGCATCTTACATGAAAACTTGAGGGGACAAAATTTGGCCTGTGTAAAATTGGAAATTGTACGCGAATTCTACGCCAGAAATTACAGAAACTCTAGCCCGTGATCTTTCCCCAGGATGGCCATCCTTTCCCGAGGGCAGACTACAAACTATATACGAGAGGGGGCACGTGCACTACGTGAAGCTTAATCCTCCTGTATGCGGCCCAGCTTGTCCGCAAAATTCAGCTAATTTCTCTTGGTTTATTTTGCTTCAAAGCAAGCAAAACTTCTGCAGAAATTGGGCTACTAATAATATAGGAATGCGATGCTTGTTTCCTGCAAATTACAGGAATATAATTACGAGGATGAATAAATCGCATGATATCAAAATCTATCATGATGAAACCAACCTTATAGGCACTGCATCCTGTGCCAACTATTCATGCAAGACATACATCTTATCCCTTCCGATCACTTAATGTCAAGTTCTTCGGGGAAATTTGCACTGCCTACATAAACTTGCTGCATCTCCTCTCTCCAGATCTGCAAAGTAATCGATTGCATGAATTTCCACTTACTTCCATCTTGGTCTACTTTAATTAAGTACCAAATAGATGATCCTCTAAATTGCGTGTAGCAAACTTAAGGGCAGAAGTTTCCCTCAGAAAGAAATCATATTAGCTCAGGAGATGAAGCTTTTAAGCAGTGGTGCCAACAAAACTTGGGAGGTTAAGGTAAAATCCCTGCTATAATGCCCCCATCCATGACCGAAAATGAAAAAGGACTAGTCTATTCACGCAGACCTTGTTTCCCCCACAAATATCTTTCATCTACCTCAGAAAATATGGCAAATTCTATGTAGTCCATGTTTGATTTATTTTGTTTTGGAATTTCTATTCACATATATTACAATCGTAGCCGATCGTTAAAAGTAAACGATCCAATAGAGTAGCCTTAAAAGGAGAAATAACAAGCGGGAAATCAGTGATAGAAAGATCACATCGAGAAAACTAGCATCAAAAGACCATACCATATCACGAAATTCAATCCTGATATGAGGCACATTTGTCTTGCGAATATCATTTCCATCTGCTCCCCTCTTGTAGTACCCTTTCCCGATCCAATGAGACTGAAACATAAATTCAGAGGATCAATAGGAAGCACCATTAGCAAATGATGCCTAGAAATCAACGCAAACATATGTAATCAAACAGCAACTCATTTCTGCAGAAGACTGAAGGCAATACATTCAAACTCACTTCAGGAACCTTCATAGAATGGAGTCAATAGAAAGAGTTGGGTAAGATAACAAATAATAATGCCAGACAATTATTCATGAGTAACTCCTCCAAAGTCATCCAATACATAGACTATCCATCCATCCTAGTTGGTAGCTATATGGCTCTTTTGATATCAGATATAAGCAAAAATTAACTGTCATGGTTTCTTACTGGATTTGGAATTAGCATGAGCGGTTAAGCTTCAGCAAAGTCATTTAAATGCCTGAACTGGAAAGTTTTAGTGAAAGAAGAAAATTAAGAATGGCCTCATCATGCCAAGATCAAATTTGACCATTTGAATCAGATGCAAATTATAACCATGTGCCACAGTTTCCATAATTATAAACAAAGTACATCCACTTGCTGCAGAACACCAAGTAAAATGAGAAAATAAAGGATAGTAACTTGGAAATCTCAAATGCCCTTAAAAGGAATAACCCTGGAGATTTGAGAAGTACAGGAGACGATCCTCATACTTTTGTAGAATGGAATCAACACAGACTACTCTAAGCCAACTTCCAGCTAGTTTAACATTCCTAAATTTGATAAATCTGCATTTGCATGTACCTTTAAAGCATGCGAGAAACCTGACTGCAGTACAGAATTTCGAGCAATTTCGCATAGATCACATGAACTCAATTTCCAAACCTGCAAAAACAATACATTAGTATAATTTCAACACTCGCAAGCACAATTATCTTCACAAGATCATGAAGTTCAAAGAGAGGTTAAGGAAAAGGTCAAGAGAACTCACCGATGCAGCTATGCTGTACTCTTCAACCAAAGGTTCCTTAGTGAGGTGGATCTGAAGCGGATCATCCGTGGAAAGAGACACATTTAAACCCCTTTGGAAAAACATTTGAAATGGATTTCTGTGATAGTCTAGAAATAAAGAATTGTTGCTCAGAGGAGACATGGCCAGACCAATCTGAATGAATACCAGTGAAACACATCAGGTACAAATTTCGAATTGGCAGATGATGGCAACAAATAAATAGTATTGGCAGATAAATTCAACTGTGCTACTCACTTGTGAAAGAAAATACAGATACTGGAGTACGGGAGACTTTCTCAAATTGATCCCATGTGCAATGTTGTGAGAAGTGAGAAATGTCGCAGCAAGGTGATCAATGTCACCAGCCTGTAAATATTAGCATAAGTAAGGTATCTAGAAAATGTGTTTGCCAACAATCAGAATAGACCACAAGTACCTCTCCCGAATGTGGACGAAATCTTATAGTTGTCATTCCCTTCAACTCCCGAAGCTGGAAAAAAAGTGTAGCAGGTCAGCACTTGAGACCAAAATCAACAAACTTCTAATCTTTAATTTGCAAGTCAAGAGGAAAAATTGAAAGAAACAAGAGCTCAAGAAAAGAGCAGAAATGTCCAAATCTAGATAATGAAAACTATCAAAGTTTATGTTATTACCAGCTCTAATATTTTGAATGAACACAATGTTGGAAAAACTCCTAAGAGACATAAGTCTGTAACAACTTGAAAAATTAAAAAGGGCTCTTCTACAAATAGGAAGCGAGTCACCGCCAGTAGTGGCGTTGTGTCTTAATTGGTGAAAGTATGCTGAAATCTTCTTGTTAGTTCATGAACCAACTACCATTTTGCAGAGTAAGCTTTAGATGAGGACTCAATCATCTAGGAGAAATGGATCAAAACCTCTTCACATAATCCCCTCATTTTTGCAACTATTCCATTGAGTAACAGCTCTAGCAAAATGTGTGGTTGTTTTTATCCTTATTTTCTCTCATCAATGTGTGAGTAATGAGCATATCAAGGAAAAAAAGAGGACCATAATTTCCTTAAGAATGTTATCTTAAAAAGAAAAAATGTACAAACCTTGTTCAAGGTGTAGAGATTAGCGTAACAATAGTAAGCATAGTATGAAAATGCTGGATTGAATACATTAGTCCATTGAGCAGGTGTGGGCATATGTTTCGTTGGGCGCCTTTCAGGCTTGCTTTCATCATCCACCAAATCCAAGCCAACAACCTGAAAGGGATAAGTTCAGTGAGCGCCTAAAGGAGTCTGGAGAAAATTCAGGAACTTCCATTCCAAAGTCAGTACCTGTTTAAGGAAAACATGTAGCTGTGGATGTGAATCTGGATCAATTGTGACCTCAAAGAGGGGTATGAAAATATTGTCAAGGATGTTCTGGAAAGATGTCACAATTCCCATTTCTTTGTATATGTTGTACAGCCGTGGAAGCTGGAAACGAAGATTAGGAAGTGAAGATAAGGATCAAAAACAACAAAGGTACCACTGTCCAGAAAAGGTAAACATAAGATGTCAAAAGGGTCCCTTTTATATCTTTGAATATTGAAAGTCAAAATGATACCAGCAAAAGTGGAAAGACACTTCAGAATGTAAGTTGGCATCAGAGTGAAGGAAACTACCTGAATTAACCATACAACATTCTCGCTGTATAATTCATTGTTCACTATCCAGCTAGCCAATTGATCCCATTCACTCATTTTTCTACCGTATATGGATATCCTGTACTCGGCCATCTGTATGAATGGACAGACAAAAAAAGTATGTTCAACCATTCAAGATGCACCCTGATATGAAGCAAAGCCAACATAAAAGGAAAGGGGCTATTATACTCTTAGTCATAGGGAAAAACAAAAGGCAGTGAAGAATCAGTCTGAGTGGGTGGGTAAATAGGCATGGATGTGCATATGTAAATGCGTTGGCGAGAGAAAGGATCACAAAAGAAAACACTAGCATGTGTGTGCATGGATTCGTGCATATCGAGGTGCATGAGTGAGGGACTGTGTTACTGCATATTCTGCCTTCACAGAAAGAGGGGAAAGGAGGGTTGCTGCAGCAACATCCAAGTTGTAATTTTCTTCTGGCCACGGTAGAACCAAAGATTTGATAACTCAAATCAAAGACATACTATGAAAAGATATATCACGAAAGGGAGTTGAGATTAACCTGATATTTACTTGCTTCAAGGTCAGAAAATACTTGTTGCGTCAGCTCAGCAAGGAAACGGCCTATCCAGTATGCAGAGATGATACAATTAGTTTGCAGCAGGGCAGCACCCTTTTTGGCTAAAACACATCATTTTATGTTAACTAACCAAACCACCCATAGATCAGAAGATTTGATTCAATATTTACAATTAACATTAAGAATAATCATACTATCCTTCTCCTTCACATGCCAAATTTATCGAACTTTCCAAACAAAAATTAGTAACCTTATCTTCCGTATACTTTTGCATCAGTAAAAAAAATTTTAAAAGAAAAAAAAAGTCTATTTTCTAAGTAAAACTATGTTTCAGAGTTGAGAATATTTTTGCTTTTTGCGATCATGCTTTCAATAATTTACTGATGATATAATGTTGTTAATGTGAATTTTTATTATCGTTCATTTGTCTTTTTCTCTAAGGATTGTTGGTCTTGTCTCAGAAACTAAAGAGAAAAAAGATGCCTATGCTTGGAGTGTCCAAATTGAGTCCATTAAAACTCCTCTAAGGTTTCCTTGAGGGTTAAGAGTATTTTGATTAATGAAATTTCAGATTTGTGATCTAATCGATCTCTTGGATTAGAGTAACACTAAAACTTTATCTCTTTGGTGGATTCCATTAGGTGGTGAGTTATACGCCCTTGTATCCTAGGGCGGATTCCTTAGGTGCTGAGTATCCATTTGTCGAATTTGTGTTTCCTTTTAATTTGCCGATCCACCCACTATCACTATTCTGCAATATTTCCCATCTAAACCAAACCAAAACATTTTACCATCTATATAAAACAAAAAACCGAGTTTTATCCCACTAGTAGAAGTGGATGGCATAAATAATTTTACACCACTTCATTGAATTCTATGTCATGATGGATATTGCAGTTTTTGTATTACTTTAAGCTTTTTGAAATTGGACAACTTAAAGTTCAATTATTTGGTTGGTCAGACTACCCCTTTTGCTTTGGTTTCATCTTGAATTTGAAACTTTTCTTAGACCACCGCATTTTTTTCCCTCTCAAAATCCTTCCTAAATTAACTTGCAAACATAATTATTACATTATCTTCTCAAACACATTTACAGTCCCATAAATGTTTCTCAAACATATAATGAATATTGTATTCTTTGCACTTTGGTCAACTTCCACATAGCGCTACACATGTTAATGTAGGTCAACACATTCCCATAACATGCAAAAAATAAAATATTCCACTTATATGTTTCTATGGTTGGTGCACCAAGGAAGTCTCTTCAACTTATGGGGTTTGTATTGGGAAATTCCTAAGAAAAGGAAGGAGCTCGTCCAAATTGATTAAGTTTGAAATTGGAGAAGGTAGAAGAGTTTGTTTCTGGCTTGAGAGGCGTTATAATGTAGCACCTCTCAAATCTCTTTTTCCTAGTTTATTTTCTTTAGCAGCCAACAACAGTGCAATGGTTTTATTACTGAAGGTCTGTTTTGGTATATGAAAATGGTTTTTTCCCCTCACTCCAATAGTCTGGAAAAAAAAAATATTCAGAATATTCAAAAAACTTCAAATGACTCAATATGTCAATAATTGTATGGTTTGGGTCCACACATGAAATCAAATCAATGCTAAATTCTGAACATTACTAAAAAAATGAGAAGAGGAATAAAAGTGAAAAATTTAAAAGTTGACGCAAACATGCTCATTTTGGAGGGTGATTTCATTCATTTGAATCTGATTTTCATATGAACTGAATGATCAGAAGCTATCATCAATTTATTCCTCCCTAGCTCTTTTTTATTCAAAAAGTGTCCATGTTTTTTTGGAGGACAAGGTGGTGTGATATCCGGAAGATAGAAAGATGTTCATTAATAAATATCTTGGGGGTTTCTCCCTTCACCCTTTTCCCCTCAAAAGCAATCTGATTCTGTAATCCTTATAGGATTTCTTTCCTCTAGTACATAGACTAACATGCTTACCATTGAGAATCTCCAAAAACGAAATTCCATCCTCAAGGGTTGGCCTTATATGTGCAAAAACTTCGAATGTCTCTATTAATCATCTTCTCCTTTGTATGACCTCCCTCAATTTATGTAATTATAAATTCAGCTTATCTGAAGTTGTTTGGATCATGCCAGGAAATGCCATCCAGCCGTTTAATTATAGAAGTGCATATAGACAATACTCAAATCTCCAAGAATCTTAAAAACGTTTCACTACTTTGGCTGACGTGGTGCATTTGGAAAAATCATATTCGACTTTGGTCATCTCGCTTCAATTCTGTCTAGCATTGTGACATCTTACTTTTGTTTGTTTGTTTGTTCTCCCCTATTCTTGGACATTTCGAATGTACTAGATTTTTTTCTTTAATAAAAATTCTTCATTATATATCCAAAGAAAATTACTATCTACAGAAGCTATTTTTAAGTAGTTCTTTGCCAACAAGAATCTAGCACTTTGGCCTAACATAATCATATAGAACATACCTTGGATGAGGTTATCCTGTTTTAGGAATATCTCTCGGAGCCTACTTTGACCACAAGGGTTATACTTGAGATTAAACTTATCAAAACGATGGAATGTGCTCTTGTCAGCATGAACATCCAGAAGATCAACATTCAGATCATACCTATTCCAAAATAAAAAGGGAGGATTATACCAGGACTTTAAGATTACATGAACCATATTCAGGTGGATAATTATAAGAGACGGAAAAGAAATTCATTACCCTGTCAAATCTAAGCTCTCAAAAACTTCTTTTAAGGTAAGATATGTCCCATCACGGAAAATTACAACCTGAAAACAAAAAAAGACAGCCAGTCACTGATATTTCATGCTTATTGATCAATTCGTTATCACCAAGTAATCAAGTAATCAATTTAAGGAAACTTCCAATTACCTCCGACTAATGATACTAAAAATTCTCCTCTTATTGGTATAATTTCAATTCTTCTAAGTTGGTAACGATACAGAATCAAGAAGACCATCCTAAGAAATGACTGCATCTGACTTCAAAATGGCATTTTCCCTCACATTTTTGCATGGTAATGTGTCCCGGCCAATAATATCTTTTGCCATGCCTAGGCTTCTTCATATCCGATACTTAACACAGCCAAGCAACTTGCTGACCTCAATGATCTACACTTACAAAAAATTTAAAGATGGGTATATGCATTGTGCAGGAAGAATGGCCTGATTTATGCCACCAGATATCTATCTTCTACTTGTAGATGGAAGAGTCATTACTCATATCAATGTGTTCAACGCAAAGAGTATGTAAAAATTCACGAAATGCCACAAGCTTTAAAGGTTCCATTATGAGAAGCCAGCTTTCTAAAACCACAGTTTAGATCATTACACCAAATCATAGTGCGGCACTACTTTCCAATCCATTTCCATTGACGACATATAGCACGTGCTCAAGGATATCTACTCATGCATAGAACCAACAACGTAAGGCATGACAACAAATTGATACCTCATCAGGCTCTTTCCTCAACTTTGACTTTATGAATCTCAAAAGATGTTTCTGGTTCATGCATGCTGAATGATGAACATGAGTATCAACTTTTCTGACATTATAAAAGTCGCGGTGTGGAGCACTTTTCTGAGCAATAAATTCCCTGTCCGCATTAAGCATCAAATGAAGATTAAATTTCTGCACAGCACCCAAGTGAAGGTTTGTCAGAAAAATAATGATCATTAGAGAATTTTGGGGCAAAATATCACCAAATGTAAAAGGAGAATGACATACTTGCTCTAGAAGAACTAGCCGACGATGGCACAAAGTTCTGACATTTCCTAAAGCTATAACTCGAAGTATATTGTGTAGATCTGTGAAGAAGGTTGTTGCATCGGCAACTGGGAAAAGCTCTTCCTTTGCTGAGGAAGAAAAGAGATCAAACATGCATGAATTCTCAAGAGAAGAAAAGAGTCTCCAAAGTGGTAGTAATAGATAGAAATCTTTTCTTGTTGGAAAGAAGAAGATAAATAGCAATGAAAAAGTCTCACATTCTTTATCCGGGTAGACATGAACAACTCCATCTTGCATTTCGAAATGATGCTGCAGCAAAAACGAATGCCATGAAAAAGAACTATAAGCTTCTTCTCGACTGAATAAACTAAGGGTGTTCAAATTGTAGAGTTCACAGCTCATTAGTGGCTCACATCAGATTTTCCCACTGAAGTGTAAGAAAATGGTGCAGGATTAGGCTTCGGTGTGCTGGGGTCTGAT
Organism: Eucalyptus sideroxylon; assembly: GCA_014182405.2. Lineage (NCBI taxonomy): Eukaryota > Viridiplantae > Streptophyta > Magnoliopsida > Myrtales > Myrtaceae > Eucalyptus > Eucalyptus sideroxylon. The sequence continues at coordinate 11,586,821 of CM024548.2, read as the reverse complement.
ATGACTTCCTTTTCCCAAGGAGCAATCGATTCCCTGAATACATACCGTCTTCGTAATTCAAGGCAATCTTGAATAATCAAATAGGAGTCGACTTCATCAGATGCCGGCACCTCTGGAAGAAAATAAAAATGAAATGGTTGAAAAATTTAAACCACCACCAATAACATTCCATATGCAGAATCATTGTCTTCAAAAACTATGACTACATTCCCATGAGTCAATGACCCAAGATAGCCATACATCTCTAGCAGTATAATGGTGGCAATTGGCTTATAGACTAATGCTTCAACCTTGATTTGTCAAAACTTACTGAAGTACTAACTAGTAATTCCAGTGTATAAAATTTCTTCATAGTCCCCCTCATAATTTCAGATTTCTCATCAAGCACAAACTCATGTAGCTTGTAACTGTTAAGAGTGCTGGACAGCTACTGCAATAAATGATGCACTTCTGAAGTAAAAAATGACATCTTCAGATTACAAAACAGGACCTAAGCTTCCGGATTCCATCAACTTTCAAGAGACAAAAGGAAAATCAGAAAACAATGATCAGAATGGAGAGAACATGACATTGGCATGTCAAATGGCAGTAGCAACATCCCTCGGATAGGCAAAAGTTTTGTGAAGACACAAGAATTGGCTGAACTAAATATGCGGAATAGGAAGGCACTGCCTATGCCTCCATCAATGTGAGTACTCAAAGCAATTTAATGATAGTTAATTTACCAGATGATGTATGACAAGAAGAGGTATCTTTCTTGATGAGCAAGGTAGTCTTGAAAGGATTTATTTTTTTTTTTCATCAATTGATGCCGTTAGAAAGCTTTTATGGGTTGTACGAGACTTCATCTTAATGAACTTTTATATCCTAGCATACAAGTTCCTAGCCAACCTACTTCTCTTGTGATCAGAAGTTGAGAAACAACCAGATTAGCACAAGATGTTTTGATAATGTGAATATACCATTTGGAGTGATTTTAAGCCGTACAAAAGTCTCATGCTCCGGCTCCTTCCTCAATATATCAGCGGCAATAGGATCTGGCTGCACACCATGCAGGTCTCCAGATACACTATGAGACCTAATCATGCTTGCCGCCGCCATAGGTATTGGCTCACCATTTGGCAGCAAGGTTTTACCATCTGGTCCCTGCAATGATGATATTTAATACAAAATCTGAGCTTTGATTATTGAAAACAACCTTTGATGACATATATAATTATAAAGCACACAATATGAATACTCATTCCTACACTTCCAATTTCACCATCAGCTATGGGCAATTGTTGACTCAGAGAGAAAGGAGCTAAGTATTTATACTAGATACAAGTGTAAAATCAGAAATGAAAGTAAATGAGCACTCGCCCACAAGTCCAAGGAGAACTTACGGCATCTCCATTCGGAAGGAGATAAGTCGTATCTAGTTTAGAATTATCAGTCATGTTATCTTCATCATCTGATCCTTCCAAGCTCTCAAAGGCACTAGCACTAGCAACAGGAGACTTTGGAGAAGTTGGTCTGATAAGACTCCCGACTCTCTTCACGGAAGAAGAAAGTGGAGCAGATTTTCCTGAAACAGAAGTGATAGAGAAAACTTAATGAAAGCCAGCCACAGCGATGGAATTTTAGAAGAAATTTCAAGCAAAGAAGGAAAATGAACTTCAGATTTTTATGTAGAATGAAAGTACAATAGGCACACAACCAATCATGAGCTTCCACATGTATTCCAGCACATCTCTACTGGGATTTCATGGTTCGATATAGTCTTGATCTTGTTCATAAGATGAGAAGAGTGACTCTTCTGTGAGAATGACTTGAGGAAGAAGACCGCAGACTGACTTCCATAACTCTGTTAAAATCTTCCCCAACAGCTCAAAATGCACTTTGCTATGCATATCCTTTTCCAAGATTAATTTGAACGAAGCAAACAAACAAACCAGAATCAACACCTATTTTTGGTTGCTTTTGTCACACCATCTTCAGTTCAGAAAACAAACTCAAACAATACCAAGACGTCAAACCATAAAACATCGGTTCAGCTATAACTACTTTACACTTCTCTTCAGATCCAACTTCAACAATTGTACACAACATCACAGCTTCAAAACAGGATTATGACATCCAATCTCAGGCAGCATGGTTGTACCATTCAATTAGAATATCTCTAACACAGCAACCAGAAAGTTGAAAGCAAATTATTTTCACGAAACACCATTGCAGTAGAACAAGTAGACATTAGCAAAAAGCTTTCCAGGTATCGTCCTTGTCACTATACACACGCTGCCAAGCGATTGTTCCGGAAAATTCAACCGTAAATACCTAATAAATCGCTCTCAGCCCACCATTCTTCCCGAACCAACACGAGTGTAAACCGACGCGTAAGAAAGCAAAACACGCAAGGACTAAAGCGTTCATTCGATAATCACCTTTTTCAATCAAAAAGAAGTAACCGATACGGTTCAGCAAGCAGAATAAGATGCGTCAATCGCGCGCGCATCCGCAGAAAAAGGGCAGAGATTCGTGAAAAACCAACGGCATCGGCCGTACCTTCGTGGAGAGTCTGGAGCCTCGGCAGCCCCGCCGGAATCCCGTCCAGCGCGATCGGACCGTTGCACCGCTCGTCCCGTCCATCCCGCCGCCGCCGCCGGACATGGCGGTGACGTCCGGCAGCGACGCCGAGGCGCGGCGGTACGCGCCCCCCCTGCGCCGCGAGCCTCCTCCACCGCCGCCGCGGCGCCGCCTCAGGTTCTGCGGGGACTCCTCCTCCGAGTCGTCGTCCCCGCGCTCCCGCTCCCGCTCCACGGTCTTGGCGAACTCCAGCAGCTGGTTCAGGGTCTTCCGGTGCATGTAGTAGGCCGAGACGGCCACGAACGACGCCCCGACGAGGGCCGCCATGGCCAGGTGAAGGCTGTACGCGTCCATTTCCCCTCCCCTCCTCTCTCCCGGCCTCCACCCCCTCCTTCCTCTCTCTCTCTCTCTCTCTCTCTCTCTCTCTCTCTCTAGCGCGCTTCTTCTCTTTCCGATTCAGCGACGGACGCGGCGGAAGCTCCAGATTCCGGTGAGGGATTTGGGGCGGCGCTGCTCGCGGCGAGCTGCGGGAGAGCAGGGAGTGCTGCTCTGGTTTAATATCAGTACCATCGGCTTACAGCGATATTTATAGGCAAAGATGGGAGAGAGAAGAGAAAGGGACTTTATTCTCCCCCCTATAGAGGACTGCATTTTGCTTCCAATTTATTTTTATTTTTTTTTTTAGCTTTTTGCAATTTTCCATTTTTCATTATTTAATCCTATTTTAAATTAATTCCCCATGTAATATTCTTAGTATTTGGCCTCCATGATAATTATTAGGGTTAATACAACGAAAAATCTTAAATTAATACACCCATCACTAATTTATCCCAAAATGATATATCTTAAAAATTACAAATCAATATATTTATGACAAACTTACCTCAAACAAGTATATATATATGTAATAAATTTATTTTCTATTACAAAAAATTAAAAATTGATGCCTTATAATAAATAAAAGATAAAATCACAAATTGACATACTCATCAAATTTTTACGTGTCATCAAACTAGAAAATTTGACGGTAAAATTTAATAAAAATTAACTAAAATAAATTTATTATAAATATATCAATTTAAGATTTTTAGTGATTAAAATATTAATTTAGAGTAAACTGTCATCAATATATTAATTTAGATTTTTCTTGATAGTCACCTTCAAACTCATATCCCCTAGAAATATTCTTGATCTCAGCACATGGCCTCCATGGTAATTATCAATTGAGCTTTAATCTCATTAATTTTTTTTGTTTTTTGGATGTTATTGGCTTAATTGGATTTAGCAATAAATGACTAGTCACTATTTTGGTTTGCTACGCGGTTACCAAAATTCGTCGCCATCCCTTTTTATATTTGGGTGGAGTGGTGGGTGAAAAGATTAAAAGAATTATTAAAGCAATGAATATTTTATTTTCCGGTGCGAGGCTCGCTTCGTACGGTCGCCGCTTTTTGTCGTAACTTTTTGCAATTTGGTAGAAAGCGTCTTTGAAGTTGCCTTGATCGCTGGGACACGGCGTCCATGGCCAGGGGGTTTTGCATTTGCCTTTTTCCTATCCAGTAGAAAAGAAGGAAAAAAAGAGTGAGAAAGAGACAACCTTAGGAATCCCTAGTGCACGCGACCGCTCGTAGGAAGTGCGATATTTTGTTTTTTTTTGGCTTTTTTTGGACAACGGGCATATCTGATCATACGAAGGACGAGGTCTCTCAATGAATAGAATCTATCAAACGGACGGATCGAATCAAGATTTAAAATGATTGACTCTTAACCCGATTAGATTGCTGTGTTGGATGGTGATTTTTTCCTTTTGAATCTTACAGCACGAAAGGTAGATTTGGAAAGGACTTCAACTCGAAAGCTTTGCTTAACGAAGGTCATGAAATATCCATGTTATAATTAGGACGTTGCTTAGAAATATAGGAATGGTAGAACGGACCGATCAAGAGTTAAATAGTTGAGATGGTAGTCCGCTAATGTCGTGTATTATTAATTTTTTTAGATACTAGTACGCATGTTTTCCTTTACTAATTTTTTCGATTTTATTCCGACTCAATTCTCGTGTATCAGATTAGGACTTTATTAGAGAAAAACAATAGCAATACTTGACTATTATCATGATCCACTTTCAAAATATGAATTCAAAATTATCAATGAGATTCAAATGATGAGTATTCTATAGAATTTGTGATAATTATTATACATTTTAATAAGGAAGATGAAAGGTTCATTAAGAAAGAAATCGAGAACCATTTAGACCGCCCAAAACCGGACCAGATCAACTCGGACCCGATGGTTCTTGGTTCAAAGTGTGGAACCACCTATTCGTATACTTGAACTGGACCGATGTATGTGTGTACATGCTCGTGCTTTGAAGTTTAATGCTTATTATCGAAAGATCCCAACACAATTCAGTTAGATCAACACATTGATTTATTATATTCAAATTAATTTAAGTACAGTATTCATCTAAAAAGGCAATGGATTCACATTCACCTTCCTTGTAATTAGAAGCAAATATAATTGCTATGCATAATGCCTCTTGCACAATATAATTGCTATGCATAATGCCTCTTGCACAATGCCTCATCACTGAACCTACTTTAGTCCTTACGATGCCTAACTTCCGCATAAATCAATACATCCTCAAGTGAATCTTGGCAAAGAATGAGCATTAGGATGAAACTATACATCCCCCTATTTGTCTGGGGAATCTTGGCGAAGAACAAGCCGAGCAGTAGAATGAAAATATGGCACGATCACTTACAATCCGTACTGTAGTGAAAATGAAATTGACTAAGTCTTGCACCAGTTCCAAATGAAACTCACAATTTCTAGTATTTCTATGGAGAGGCTTGCAGTAATCTCTCATGGAAGACATTGATCTCGTTTGTGGCCGTTGAAATTGCATGGACTATGCCCTTCTCGTGTTGGTGGATGAAGTCCAAGGTAATGAGGACTAGTTGGGAACTGGACTAGACTAGTGGTCCGGTTCTTGGGTGTATCCATGGAACTAACATACTGTTATTGGTTCTAATTTTTTGGAATTGATTTTGAGTGGGCAATTCTCAGTTTCAAGGTATGAACCGTCCATCGAAACTATACACACCCCTACTTAGAGTCATATTAAATGTTATAATTACAAGTTTGCCCATTTATAAACTATAAGCAATAATAACCCATTTTAGATTTTGGCACAAGCTTTTCATGACAAATTTGGCAAAGCATTTAAAGTTGAAGATCTTCATAATCGACCAGCATTAGTTGGTCAGATTAAATTCATCTTTTCAATATGGTCCAAGACAATTGACACGCGACTAGAAATTTTTTTGGTCAAAAAGAAATTTTCATTCGTAATTAAAATGGTACATGACAGAAAATTTCAAAAGTCATAACAACAAAGGAAGCTAGAGATCCAAAACAAACCATAAACCAGAAATCAAGGCATATCATTAAAGCATGATTGACATAGATAATCACAAGCTTGTCTTTCAAGATTAGATCTATGACTGCGTCCAAGCAAAAAGATGGCGACCTATCACCTAATCACAATATCATTAGTGATAAACAATAGCCATAATCTTCATTTGTAATTACGGATTTACCTTTTGGTGGTGTGCATTTAGGTTCAACGTTCTCAATACTATCACTGTACGGAGACAACATATATATGTTGAAATAACTCATGTTTGATACTTGTGAGAGTAAGCCATGTAGTTAATCTAAAGTGCAAAAGCTTTGAACTAAAACACCTTGAATGAGCACAAATTTAACATTGAAGTTGCTCTAAGCAACTTTGAAATCGGAGACATAGTACTTATTAATTAAAACTCTAAATTATAGAATTAGAGTGGAGAAAAAGGCTCCCATATATATTGATCGAGAGAGCGAAACTCCTAGATCTAAAACTAGATCGAGAGAGTAAGAAAAGAAACACAAAGGAATAAAAGGAAAAAATAACCAAGAGGGGAGGGAGAGATCTTGGTCAAATCCCTCCCCTCCATAGAGGGAAGAGATGAAGAAAGGTTCAAAGAGAGAGGGGGTTGGGAGACGGTTACAATCTCCCGGGCTAGAAGATTGACAAAGCCACATTTTCTCGTGGCCTGACTCGAACATCGTTTCGAATGAGAGTCAAGCCACATTGAGCTTCTCCCAAGCACAAGACCTTGTGTTTTTCCGTCCATCATCGCTCGAATAGACTTCAATTTTGCAAAAGAAGCAAGCCTTGCACGCACCCGATACACGCGGGTGAACCCAATACGCACTCATCGAATTACGCGGGTCTCGCACGGGGCGGGGCCCGCCGCGGTGATTCTAAGGCAGGTAAGAACTTGTCCATCTGATTAAGGTTAAAAAATGAGGAGCATGCAAGGAAGAATAGAAAGGACGATAGCTCCTGAGGCCCTTGTCGCTTTAGGAACCCCAAAAAGGTGAGAAGGGTTAGGATTAGGCCAAAATTCTGTAGGCACTTCCTTTTGGAAGCGTTGCGGAATGTGGATTGACGAGTCACTTTCGTTATCCGCACGATGCAACGTGGGCACGCGCACGTGTTAAAGAAGCACTCGCCGACCGAGCTCCATTTCGAAGCATTGCCATTTCCTAACGCGTGGATGGCAAACATTATATGAGCGAGGCGATGCGCCGTCGATGATAATTTGTTCTTCATCTAGAATTTTTAACGAGAGTCGTAGAGACGCTAGACGATAAATTCCCATAGAATAATATCTCGGATGGGGTCCGTGCTGAGCAACGGGACAAGAGCCGTAGGGAAACTCTTTTGGAGTTTGTTAGATTGCCTTCCGTGGTGCGATCTAGTCTCAGTTGATTAGAAAGGCGGAAATCCATTCCCCCTCTCTCTTCTTCTTTTTTTATTTTTTGGAAATTCGACGAAGAGGCGATCAGATCTCGCCGACCTGCAAGAGAAATTGAACTGACGAGCCCTTGAATTTGAAAAGAGACCTCGAAAATGCGGCAAGGAATTGAATCGCAACTCAAATTGAAAGGAAATTAGAATTAGAATTGAAATATATCGCGTTATTTACAAAAATGCCCAGGCTGGGAACATGTGAATTGCAGCTAAGTTGATACGCACTACGGGCACGGGCAGACGTTCCCTTCGCATGATTTGACTTCACCAGATGACACATTTTTCTCACGTCTACGAATAAATTAATATGTACGCTTTTTTAATGATAATATAATTTATGAATATAATATAAATTGACGGTAAATAAACATTAAAATAACACAGAGATCCATATTTTTAAATAATTTCTGGAAACTTTAGTTTTTTCATAGGGTGAAAAGGAGGTTTTGTCTAGGTCAAGAAACATGAGTAAGGCAATTTGCTTGCAATCATTATCAAGTCAATTAGAATAAAGATTAATACCATAAAAAATTTTAAATTGATATATTTATGATAAATTTACCTCAAATTATTATAACTAGTATACTTATAACAAATTTACCATCCATTAGCTTTCGTTAAACTTTACTATAGAATTATTGAGTTGAATAACACGTGCTAATTAACGGATGTATTAGTTTAGGGTTTTACTATTTGTTTGTCATAAATGCATCAATTTATTAATCCAATTTAGCGAAAATTAATCGAGAGTGAATTTCTTGCAAATATATCATTTTGGGATTTTTTATAGTCAAAAAATTAATTTATAATAAATTTATTACATGTATACTAGTTTGTAGTTTTTGTGTAACTAACCCTAGAATAATGGATTTATGATAAATTCGACCGGCGAGAAATTGAATTTGAAAAGAGACCTCGAAAATGCAGATCTATTCCTACTCTACACCAGCAAGAGAAATTGGACTGGCGAGCCCTTGAATTTGAAACGAGACCTCGAAAATGCAGCAAGAAATTGAATCGCAACTCGAATCGAAAGGAAATTAGAAGTAGAATCGAAATATATTACGTTATTTACAAAATTGCCCAGGCTGGGAACATGGGAATTGCAGCGAAGTTGATGCACACTGCGGGCACGGGCAGACGTTCCCTTCGCATGATTTGACTTCACCAGATGAAACATTTTTCTCACGTCTACGGAATAAATTAATTAGCCACGCTTTTTTAATGATAAAATAATTTATGAATATAATATAAATGGACGGTAAATAAACATTAAAATGACACAGAGATTCATATTTTTAAATAATTTCTGGAAACTTTAGTTTTTTCATAGGGTGAAAAGGAGGTTTTGTCTAGGTCAAGAAACAAGAGTAACGCAATTTGCTTGCGATCATTATCAACTCAATTAGAATAAAGATTAATACCATAAAAAAATTTAAATTGATATATTTATGATAAATTTGCCATCTGTTAGCTTTTGTTAAATTTTACTATCAAATTATTAAGTTGAATGACACGTCTTAGTTGATGGGTGTATTAATTTGGGGTTTTACTATCCGTTTATCATAAATGTATCAGTTTATTGATCCAATTTAGCGAAAATTAATCGAGAGTGAATTTATAGCAAATATATCAATTTAAATTTTTTATAGTCAAAAAATTAATTTATGATAAATTTTGTTACATGTATACTAGTTTGTAGTCTTTCATGTTACTAACCCTATAATAATGAATTGGAAATATCAAAATGTAGCAAAAAAGAAAACTTGCTAATTAGGAAAATAAGAAAAAAAAACGCAGTTTGGTTTGTTCATGGCTAAATACCATCCTTAAATTATTTAGTTCCCCCGCTCTAAATGCGGCGGCACGAAGAATGCGTTTCCAAGACTAGCATGATCATGACGAGTTTAAGGCCCTATTCGGCAAAAAGTGTTTTTGTTCCTCGGAACAAAATTTTATGTTCTTTTGTCTAGGGAACAAAAAATGAAAAACGTGTTTGGTAAAACTTTTATTCCGAGAATAATTTTGAGAAACACTTCTTTTTTCTTCTTTTTGTTTCTTTCCTCCTTCTTCCTATTGGCCGGTCGTCGGCTCACCAAGAGCCGACAATGGTTCGACGAGGTTGCTGGCCCTTGTCGGCCGGTTGCCGACCATGGACGAGGCCGACAACCAGCCAAAAGGAAAAAAAAAAAAAAGAAAAAAAGAAGAAAAATATGAAAAATATAATAAAAATATTGAAAAATTAAAAGAAACAAAAAAATTATACAAATTTAACAAATGCATTTTTATTTCTGGAATAGAAATTTTTTGCAGTTACCAAACATGTTCTTATGCTAAGAAATTGTTCTCGAGAGCAAAAATATAAAAAAAAAACTATTTATGTTCAAAAATTGTTTCCTGGAACAGAAACATTACCAAATACGTCCTAAAATGCCATTTCTTTAGATTTATTTAATTGGGTTTTCTCTAAAGAAAGGGATTGAGCAAAAAGACAATAGGAATTTTAATAGTGAGAAGAAAGGTATTTTGGTATTTTCTTTTCTTTTTTACACATGATGATGAATATTTTTTCTCGAAACTTTCTCATTGCAATATATTTAAATTTTCTCATAACTTTACCATAAATCCAAAGGCATATGTTTGTGTATCCACGTGAAATTGAACGGACACTTCCCATAAAATAATCACAAGTGCAAAAGGATGACTAAGCAAGAGGAAAAATTAGAGGACATAAAGATTGTCATTGAACGATGGGAAACGGTCATGCTGGGATGTGATTTTCCCAATAATGAATTATTTTAGGATTTACATATTCAGACAATAGAGATTAGAATATGCACAATATTTTTTAATTATTCTGACATAGTATCCACGCAGGCATGTCCCGAGTTCACGACCGGCTGTAGCCTGTGGATATAAAATTAAGAAAAATAATAAAAGAACGGCTTGAAGGAGCGACACATGTCCACCCCAAAAACCCTCTCTTCATTTATTTTTATTGATTTCGACCAAAAGAAAAAATCTATTTTTATTAATAGCGCTTTTGTTTTCTTTTCCTCCATTGTCCTTTTCACTAAATTATTTTTTTTTCTCTTCACAGGATTGCTATCTCTCTTAAGCCCAATTTGTCCCATCTCACAGGTCGAGAGATTCCTGCTAGGGATTCTTATAAGATAATATAAAAATAATATAAATAATGTTACTTAATACGAGAGTTTCTCAAGAGAATATTACTGGGTCGAGAATCTGACGGCCATTTTTGTTAAAAAAGCAAATTCCTCCAGAAAAAAAAAAGAAAAAAAAAAGAATTTTGAGAAAGGCAAAGCCTAATCAACAACACTTTGTTGCGACTTTTAGATGAAATCCTTAACCAAAAAAAATTTTTGACCTGCAAAATGCTTTAAGAAATGTTAGAGAATGAATCAAAAGCAGTTCGCGGAAAAGCCATAAGCCCACTTGCACCCTTGAAGTATCGTTTGCTGATCTCAAAGGTCACGTCTCACAAAGTAGTAGAAGACCTAAATTTTTTTCCCCTTTGATTTGTCATGATAGCGACGATATTGTAATAAGAAGTTACTGAACAAGCTCATCTAAAAGTCGCAACAAAGTGTGTTGATTAGGCCTTTGCCTATTATATAAAATCTATGTAGTTTTTATATGAAATTGATTGTCAGGCTAGACAAGCTTAGGCCGGCAGACCACCTAAGAGGGAAATCGTGTGCCCAATTTGACCCTTTTCGATTGGTCAAGCTTAGATGGGTCTAATTGAGTCCATCGAGCTACCTATCGAATGATCAAATCCATCATGAAAAGGTACCATGAGGTTAACGGATAATAAAAGTGAGCATGATAACCGTTTCATTTATAACAAGATTTATTTTTTTGTTCTTGAAATCAAGTTTGGAATAAAAATTCGTTTGATAATGTAATTTTATTTTATTTTTTAAATTTCTAGGATAAATTTTTAATTTAGAAATAGGTTTTGAACATAACTGAGAAGTGAAAATTTTCTACTTTTTTATTTATAGAATAGAAATGAAAAATAATAAAATCTTCTCATCACTCGCCCTTACTACTAGTCGGCCGTTAACCCACCACCACTGGCCACCTGGGGAATAGAAATTCTATATTATTATCAAATGCGTAATTTTTGCTAAGAAACTTGCTTAGGAAAAAGAAATAGAAATTGTGTTAAAAAAATAACATAGTTATTATTCACGTCTTAATTTCTCCAAAAAAAAGATGAACATGTAGCCTATAACCTCGGGAATCCCTACCCTATGCCTCTTTGGAACTGATAAAGATAGCAAAGAAAGGGGAAGGACAAAAAAAAAAAAAAATCACTAAAGGGGACCCATTTTTTAAAAACCCAAAAAGCTAAAATAAAAATTATCTCTATTTAAATGAAAAAAAAAAAGAAAAAAAAGGGTGATGGCATATAATTGAGAATATGCGCCACTGTGGATGCCGGATAGTGGGGGATGTGGAACTTACTTGTTTATTGGCCGCTGTCGCCCGCAATTGGGATATGGGTGAAAAAAGCAGCACAAACGCCAACAAGTGATGGACGGGTGGATGCGTGCCTGCGTGCGTATGATGTCCACGGAACGACATCGGATTCTCTCGGGACGATGGAGAACGACGTCCTCGGTATCTGTATCGGCAAAAGGCCCGAGGATATAAAGCCACTTCAAAAGAACTTGATCCGCATATACAAGTCCTAAATTAAGTCGCTCGAGATATTATTTGTCGAAAACTAGGGGCCTGCTTTGGATCATTGGTTTAGTGAGTAGGGCTGTTTTTAACCTACTGGGGTTGTCTGTGCCTATCCACTTTTGTGGCGGGCTATTGGAGTGTATTCGTTATTTTAACGTATAAGTGATTGCATGCGTCTAGTCCCCCTTATTGGTACACTATTTTTATCAAACTCTATACTTAGTTCTATCCTCTTGTTGTCTTACATCTCATGGATCCTGAGGTTTGAGATGTGGCCTTTTAACTTTGTGCTATGGATGGAAGGCCCAAGAATACAAGCCACTTACAAAGAACTTAATCGGCATATACGTTTATGACATCCTCATATTAAGTCACGTGAGATAGTATCCGTTTTTACCTATTTCATACATAAACTCATGATATTGTTATTTAATGTATATGTGGGCACTTTCCCTATAAAGTCATACATCTTGATAGAGCTCTCATCCAAGCAATGCTTAACATCGGAGTTTCAATGCGAAGTATTGTCATTACATCAAAAAACATCTCACATGGATTAATCCCAACTTCACATATACATATGAGGAGTGCTTTCTCACGTTCGGTGTGCAATTTGATTTGTTCTTATCCCTTTCGCCAACCTAAAAGCTTATCGGGAGATGTTTCTTAGCTGGGCCCTCTGCCCTCGACAAACACTTCCTACACTCACTAGATCAAGTGGTTACAGCATGCTATTCATATGTTTGTCGTGTTCTTTATTTGCAACTAGGATTTTCTTAGTTCAAGTGAGGAGGTGGGTTGTCGAACCCTACATTAACTTTTCTTTTGCTTTCTGATCGATTTATTATAAGGAATGGTGGGGGTGAGTTGATTGTGGATGAGAGATTTTGTGCCCCAAAAAATCTCGTATTTTGATTGTAGCTATTTTAAAATTGAATAAAGCATGATAAGGAACCGGAAACATAGATTGCTCGTACTTTTTCTTCATGATGATTTGGGGCGCACGTGGCGCACGTGCTGTGATGCTAGTACGTGAAATGGAAAAACACTTCGATATGGCTCGCCCGAGCTTGGTACAAAACCTTTTAGGCCCAATATTGTACAAGTGGGCCATCGTTTGGGCCTGAAACATGAGGCTGACCATGAGGCTTTTTCTTTTTTTTTTCCTCTCGTCGTGTACAAATTTTTCTATCGAAGTCTTTGATGGCCATTGCACTTATAGGCGGTTCTGTCTAAACCTAGAGAAAATTCATTGTTTAGTTCTCAGAAAACATAGTATGATACCAACAAAATCAGACCAGCTGTGCACATATTCTAAAAATAAACAATTAAATGAATTTATGGTCATTGCGAAAATGCCATTAACAAGATCTCATTAGATACAAATTTTGTTTGAAACTGGTATAACTGTAACATAAGAAGTTCAAACTATTAGTAACATAACAAAATCATGTTCATTGTGCTTGCAATGATTACAGCCTCTCAAAAGGGTAAGTCAAGTCGAAAATGATCAAACTTAAATAGATCTATTTAACCGATTCTCACCAATTTTTATGCAATGTAAATATAATAACCTGACTTGATTCATACTTATTCAATATCCGACTCTACTTATATTGTTAAAACGCTTATACATATATAAGCTAATATACAAAAAAACCTATATTATATTTAAATTTACTTATGACCAATTTATTTAATCTAACTAATCCATTTATTTTATTAACACCATATGGACAAGAAATGGGTCAATGACCCATTTTTACGTATCTACTTTTGGGAGAATCGTTAACATTAGTGCATTTCGATGCACTTTGCTAGTACTAACATATATGAGAATCTTTAATTGACTAGCTATAAATAGTTCCACCTAAAACATGACAAAAATTACTCTATATTCGAGATCGTGATTCTCAAGTTTCCGAAAATGGTATCTATGCCTCGAGATATGCGAATATCCAATAATTTGTTTATTATAGTTTTGTTCATTTGTTTGGTTAAAATGTATAGTTTTGTTCATTTGTTTGGTTAAAATGTATAGTTTTGTTTATTTGTTTGGTCAAAATGGTTACCAAAGTTTAAACTAATGCGGGAGGCCAATAACAACGTCCCACCCGGAAATCAACTTGGCTCACGACTTTGAGGACGGGCGCCCGCGCACGCGCACGCGCACGACGTCCGACTGCGCTTGTCCGAACCCGACCACCCAGCCAATCGCGCGCGGGCCACGTGTCCCGCTCGCACCATTGTCCGAGCGCGTGGTGGGGAGCACCGCAGACAAGCTCTCCCCCTCTCCGATTCCAAGCAAAGGATTCTCGTTCCCAGTCGGGACTTCGAGCTATCGGGTTCGGTTTTGTTCGTACTGTCTCTCGCTTCCGCTCAGCTGTCGCAAAACCTCCCGCACTCCCCCTTATCTCCGTCGTCTTCGTCTTCTTCTCTTCTCTTCTCGAGGCGTTCCGGAGCTCCTTCCATGGCGTCCGTGCTCAACACCGTCGCGGCCGTCGCATTCACCGGCGGCGCCAGCGCCGGCGGAGCTCGAGCGCGCGCTCGGAGCCGTCTGTCTCCGGCGCCTATCTCCGTCTCCTTCACCCGTGAGTCCTCGCCGCGAGGATTCCAACGAGGACTCGCCGGCGATTCTTTGTCTTCATCTTCGAATCGGATGTTTGCGAGTGTCGTTTTGATTGACTGTGCGGAACTGTGGCTGAGCTACAGCAGTTCATTCGCGGAGTGCGCCTGATTGATGTCGCGAATTGATGTTTTTCTCTGTGCAGGGCGGAGGCTTACCGTTAGAGCTGCGGAGACCGATACGAACGAAGGTTGCCTTGCAAATCTTTTTTTTTTTTTTTTTTTGCATATTCGTAGTTTCTGTCTGCGTCGAGTTTCGCGTTTGAAGAGATGTGGATGGGTTTCTCAAGTTGAATGTGCTTGGCAGTGAATCCTCAGGTTCCAGACAAGGCACCGGCGAAAGAAGGTTCCAGCTTCAACCAGCTTCTCGGCATCAAAGGAGCCGCGCAAGAAACCGTGAGTCTCCACGTGCCGAATGTTTATTTATTGGATGACGGCCAGTGTGAATCCTGCTATCAGAGTGAAGTCTTGATTCAGTGACTTTTGATTGCGAACTGTATTGTGATGCCTAGAAGTAGTTGGATGTACGGAAATTGTTTGCTTCGTTGTGTTCTTTCTTCAAGAATTTATGGGAATAAGATAATTAGGTCATATCTCAGCTAGTGTCGGAACTAAATACTGCAAGATGAACCTTTCAGAATAAATGGAAGATTCGCCTACAACTTACGAAACCTGTCACCTGGCCTCCATTGGTCTGGGGAGTGGTTTGTGGAGCTGCTGCTTCAGGTATGTCTAGCAGACTCATAGTGAAGTTGTTAACACCTCAAGTACTTATTGCTATCTTGTCATGCTAATTGTTATCAAAGATGTTATCTTTACCCACCCATGGTTCTCATATCTCTAAACTCCTTCAAGAGCAGTTTACATTTGTATTTTATATGGAAAGCTCTTACGTGCATCTTTAATGTCACTGCTCTGATGAATCCATAGTTAGAGTGATAATGGTGGTCTCTGATCATGTCTTATACTGTGAGACATAAAGAGCATTTGAAAGTGGTTTTCAGAGATTATTCATTGCTGTGAAATCGAATAGCTAATGCCTCTGTCCTGATCAAATAGCTAATACCTCTGTTGTGCACAAAAAAGTTCCGACATTTTGAATTGTGTTCTCCAGTTTTTCTTTGATCACTTCTCCAAAAGTTCAATGTAATGCACGAAATGGAATCTATCGCTGACTTTTTATTGTTTGTTCCCTCATTATATATCAAAAGAAAGGGAATAGACATGTTAAACATCAAGCTGATGCAAGGGCTCATTTATACAGTTTCAATTTCTTTTTACATCTTTAATTAGTTATAATCTGATAGAAAAACCTTTCCGGTGATCTGAAGAAAATAAGGAATTTCACCTTTTGATGCCATCCAGACAAATGAACTCTATTGAATCACAGGATGCCGCAAAAAAATCAATTTGAGTAATTATGCTGGAACTTGAGCAACTATTTGCAAATTGCAATAACTATATCATGCAGGAAACTTTCATTGGAATTTGGAAGATGTGGCCAAATCAATTGTTTGCATGATGATGTCAGGCCCATGTCTCACAGGCTATACACAGGTACCTTTTGAACATTTGAAATTCATCAAAACATTGAAACAATATGTTCTTGAACTCACGGCATTTATCTTTCTGCTCACATGGCATCTCTAGACAATAAATGATTGGTATGATCGAGATATTGATGCCATTAATGAACCTTATCGTCCAATTCCATCAGGGGCAATTTCTGAGAATGAGGTTCGTGATTTCACCAATTGAATTATATCTGGAAAAGGACAACGATACCATGTTATCTGACTAATATTTTTTATCAGGTTATTACTCAAATCTGGGTGTTGCTCTTAGCAGGCCTTGGCTTGGCTGGTATATTAGATGTATGGGTAAGTGATTTACTTTAGTGCCAAATTGTTTCAGTTTCCTTTCTTTTTAAGTAGAACAAATAATGGTCAGTTTCTGAATCCATGTTTTGTATAGGCAGGCATGATTTTCCCATAATTTTCTACCTTGCTGTTGGTGGTTCATTGCTGTCATACATATACTCTGCTCCACCTTTGAAGGTAGTTCTTCAAGTTATCTTTTGCTTTTGTCTCTCTTTAATGAACTGATATGTACCTTAGCTGTTGTTCCTAAGTGAGACGTCTACATGGTTGCAGCTGAAGCAAAATGGTTGGATAGGAAATTTTGCTCTTGGAGCAAGCTATATCAGTTTGCCGTGGTTTGTACCTCTCTTTTTGGCCTTTCAATTTTGATGTTCATTGACACTAATAAACAGACAAGAATCACCAAGCTTGGTTTATTGTTGTCTGATTTTGTGTTAACTCTTTGTTACATCAAAATAGCAACTTGATTTGGCTATGAAAATTTAACATATTTTTTTGGTCGGATTTTTTTTTTTTTGGTCAGAGAAAATTTAAAATATTCAAGGGCTTCTATTTGTAGATGGAAGAGCATTCAAGAAAGTACTTATAGTCTTGGTTATTCTAAGTAAATTATGAGGGATTGGCTATCCAAAGAAAAGCCAATGCCTTGAGTAATGGAAAAGATGGGTAAACATGGAAGTCAAAAAGGTTTATGCAGAGACTATATGTGGCTGTTAATTCCCTCCATGATTTTGTGTTAAAACATGATGGACAATAACTTGCTTTTACAGTCACCTCACAGCATGTGGGGGAAGAGTTAATCATCTTTATTAGGTACATTCTGATTTAAGTTAGCAAGTTCCTGTTATCTTCTGGCTGATAGGTGGGCTGGTCAAGCTTTATTTGGGACCCTTACACCTGATATAATTGTGCTGACCCTACTGTATAGCTTAGCAGGGGTATGTTTCCTTGGAAAGTATTGCCAAGTGCAGTATGAAATCTGTATTTTTTTCTTTTTAGGTAACCAGTACTTATTGGCAACCATAGTTTACTGTTACTTTGTGCTTTTCTCAGCTGGGGATTGCCATTGTAAATGACTTCAAAAGTGTTGAAGGTGACAGGGCAATGGGGCTTCAGGTATTTTTTGTACTTATTGTTGTACAGTTTTTGAGGAAACTCTGCTTATGTAAGCAATGGTAAACATCCTTAAGATTTTTTTTTTTTTTCCCACAATCTCTTTGCTTTGAACAGTCCATTCCAGTGGCTTTTGGTGCTGAAACTGCAAAATGGATATGTGTTGGTGCCATTGACATAACTCAACTATCTGTGGCTGGTATATCATCAATTCTCAATAACTTTTTAGTTTTTAATCTGAATATCTTTTTTTGCTGATATTGTTATTTTGAATCAAATTAATAGTGTCATGCATGTAGATCAGTGCACTATCTCCTAGTACGATTTTCAGAAGGATGGCTGATACTGTGAAATATGAACTAAGATTTGTTCTGTTGTGCTGTTTTAAATTGGTCAAATAGTCAACTTCCATGCACTGAACGTGGCTAAGCTTCATTTGAGAATCATTTCTGTGATCCATGACCAAACCTCTACCAATTCAAAGCCTTTATAACAATCACCATCCTTTCAGATGTTTAAGCAGAAATTTGTACAGTAAATTATTTATGCAAAAGTTCTCCAACTTTTCTACACTGTAAAAAGATAGACTTAACTATTAGCAAGATGGATCAATGCAAACAGTCATCTTGCTGTGTTAATGCTAGTCCTCAATATTTGTAGTACTCATTTTGAACTGGATTTTGACGTATGGTTTAATGTGATGATGAGTATACAATTTCATTCAGTACATCACAATGTGGGAGAGTTGTTATGTCAAAAGGGAGAAGTTCCAAAAATATTTAAGCTCTTTCTGGTAAGCGTTTAAATAGTGTCTGATTTTATTTTTTTGTTCCCTGGAATTAAAAAAAAATCCATTTGGTAATTTTTTTGTTCTCATGTTCTGAAGAATAAATGTGGAACATAATCACAAAGTAAAAAGAAGTTGTTGCTTTGTTCCTGAGAACAAGTCCAAAATCAAGGCTAAAAATATTTTTCTCTCTCTCTTTTTTTTTCCTTCTTTTCCTTTTCTTCTTCTCCTTCTTCATTTGGCCAGTGACCTCGTTGGAGCATCGTTGGCCATTGCAAGGGCGTCATCACCCAGCCATGGCCCATTGAGGTTGAATCTTACCGAGCCAAGGCGAGGCTCAATCAAGGAGGCTTGGCCTTTGGAGCTGGCAATGCTTTGACGAGGTTGCTGGCCAAAGGAAGAAGGAGAAGAAGAAAAGAAAAAAAGAAGGAAAAAAGAAAAATGTAATAAAATTATTAAAAAATTAAAAGAAATTTTAAATCACAAGAGAATTTGAGGTTTCTACCAGACACATTTCTATTTTGGGAATAGAAATTTTGGATAGTTACCAAACACCTTCAAATGCTTAGAAACTCGCCCAGGGGAACATAATAAAAAATAAAAAAACATTTATGAGTAGAAATTATTTCTAAAAACAGAATGGTTACCAAATAGGTCCTTATCGGTCATTCATTCTTTCTATGTAGTGTATATTGCTCTATACCAGTGTGACAAAAATATGTCTGCCTTACAAGCACTTTCCGTTAGTATGTTATATTCTCGAGTTAGGAACTTGTCTAGCAGCAATCAAGGTCGAACAGACTGGTGAAATCAATATACTAGGACCACATCAGGTATTTTTGTACCAGTTGACAAATTCGGTGATCAATAAGTGGGTCAGAATTTTCTTATCATTTGATTCAGTGATTCCATTGGACAATTAAGAAAATTAGCTTATATGTGACCTGTGAGAGTGATCTGAATGAGATTATTGAACTTAGATCATTTTTGGTCCTTGGTAACTTTAACTGACAGATCATTAGTGTTGAGATTCTTGAGAAGAAATAGGTTAATAATTTGAACAAAAGGCTATGTTAGGGTCCATTTGTTAGAATAAGGTACCCAGAGGAAAAACATGTTTAGGAGTTTAATATAAACGTAGTGAGGCAGAGATATGGCAAGAAGGATTTAACCTTTGAATCTGCTTCCACTGTCGCGGGGTCAAACTATCTGTGTTGGGCATGGGAGTACTCCTAAGGTCATAGAAGGGATTCATTTTCTCCGATCTGGTGGAAAGGGTACATGAGATGCTTTGAGCATTCATAATGTTTAAAATCTCTGTCTTGTTGAGCTTCTAAGAATTTCTGATCTTATTTAAAAATATATGCTCCAGGTTATCTGCTTGGGGCTGGTAAACCATTCTATGCTTTGGCTCTCCTAGCTCTCATAGCTCCACAAGTTGTTTTACAGGTAAATACGTATGTATTAAAGTTGTGAGACATTGTATCTTGACAGAGATGATGTTCCTTTGAAGTGTTTTTTTCTAAGCAAATACTAAAAATATGTTCATAAATTCTCCACTTCTTTCCTACTGAAATGAGGCCTAGCTAGCCTTTAGTGTACATGTCCAAATAAATTTTCTAGGCCTTCTTTTGAAACTAATTCTACTTGGAAGATTGTCTAAACTTTCTTCCTTGCAAAACCCACTCTCTGGCATGAGTTTAAATGGAACTATCAGTTTATCCACCTCGCAGTGGTTCCAATGCTTTCTTATTCTTTTGCATGTGCTTAGGTGTCATAGCTTTGCACAAATAACTGTATATTGCCAAAAATGCTCTGCAGGCATCAAATGTTACATATCATCTTTTTGAGAACTGGTCATTTTGATTTAACTCTAGATAGTGGTTTGCTTATACTTCTCATTTTGGTGCAGTTTCAATACTTTTTGAAAGACCCTGTGAAGTATGATGTAAAGTATCAGGTATTGTTTCCCTCATCCGTATCATCTGAAATTAGGAAAAGATTTGGTGAATTGAGAAACTAAATGGTATATAAGGGTGCTTCGGTTGTTGGACTGTTCTCTAATAGTTTTGTCATTCTACAGGATTGTTGTTATTCCTGTCAGATGACATAGACATGTATCTATCTAATAGCAGTGCTTTGTCAACTTCCGTGATTAAGAATATTATGATTTCTAATGTCCTGAATGTTCGCTGAGAATGGTAGTGAGGTCACTCAACTCAGCATCGAGTTCCTAGAGCTAGCAATGTCGTCTTGTGAACTAATTCGGGCACTGGATATCATTTTCTTAATGACTGCAGTTTTTAACAGCCATCTATAGCACATTGTGGATAGTAGTTCTTATATAGATTTGACATTTTTAACTCAACTGCTACGTCTGTATAATAATTTCAGGCTAGTGCACAGCCATTCCTTGTGCTCGGTCTGCTGGTCACTGCTTTGGCAACCAGTCACTGATCACTCTCTTGTCCATGACACCCACTATCACAAGGTACGGGAGTCTGCATGGAGGAAGAACCAGCCACTGATTTCTCACGAACAGTAAATTCTGGTGAACTAGAAAAGGCTCAATGCTTGATTGAAATGATTTCCAGGTTTCCTCCAACTGCGTCATTTTCTAAAATTGAATGCACTCTACAACGAGTGATTTTCTCTATGTTTTGCCTGCGTTGGCATTATGATTCATGGGTTAGGGTTCGCCTTTGTGGATGTAATATTGTCTTTTCTTCCTGTGATATGGGACTTTCTTCTTTTGCTTTGTTCCTCATTTGGGATAATGACAGTACACCGTTGGAGTTGACTTTATCAGAACTGGCCAGTACTGTGGAGGAGACACTTGAGACCGCGTCTTATGATTTTCCATGTTTAGAGCCCTGGAAGATTGGCACAGTATTGCTACACTTACATAATTCTAGTTTTTCATTTTGTGAATGCAAGCCAAATGGAAACCTGTTTGAACATTTAAGTTTGACTGAAACTCTTGTCTGCCATCACACTTGATACCTAACCTGGACATTGGATCATCGGTTCACCCGGTCTCAGAATCAGTATTAACCAACTCGAGCATGAACTGCAATCTCTATCTCAATGAAATCCTCAGCCAGCAGTTCCCAGCACATAATCGAGATATTGAGTCTTTGGATCCAGTCTACAACTTTCATGAAATTTGACATCATATCAATTTTGACCTCCGTCACTGTACTTTTGTTGCTGAAAGCTGTTTGTGGGATTTAGACAGGCACTTTATCTCCTTACCAAAAGGGTTGCGGCTCGTACGCATCGAAAAACGAAAGGGATTCATTGGATCTGACCGTGTAAATGGACATTGCAGAGTCGACTCCAGAATTCTTCGACTGATAGATTTCTCACCTTATGCGGTAGCAAAGACAAAGCAACGCTTTCATTAAGGACCTGCCTCAGTCTCCTTTGTTCTTTTCACGTTCTTCCCACTAATTAGCGAGTAAGGGAATAGGTACTAAATATCATATTTAAAGTACAATCTATGGTCTGAAGCACCACCTCGAGGCTGGAGGACAATTGGTTGACAAATTGCTTCTTCAGGCAGTCTCAAAATTCAAGTATCCTGAATGAAAAGTTTGAACTATGCAAAAGGCATAGACCCCTTCGAACAAACATCAGCTGTTTTGATCAAAAGCCTAAATGAACAAGTAAAACTTGTGATTCTATCGCTTTTTGAGTTCTATCCCGACATTTGATAAATCTTCTTACAATGATACATGTTGAAAGCTAGTTTCCCTTCAAGACTGACTACATGTACAGATAGGTCAAACTGGGACTTTTTGAAATACAATGAGTTTGTCACATAGGTTACTGAAGTTCTTTTCTACTCTGTCAGCATAGATTTGATTTTAAACAAACTCAACCATCTTTACCGAGTCAACCTTAACCTTAATACTGGCACTGCCAATAGCCAACGATAGATCAGCTTAGTTCCATGGACAAATTACTTAGCTTCTCAAAAGTAATGTCGACAGACCGATTAAGTCTATAGTTGAAGTATCAGCTATGGTGAGCGTGGAACTCAAAATGAATCAATAAGCAATGTCCATGCTTTTTATTTTATTTCATCCTTGTCAAAACTTTTAGAAAGCTTACCAATTGGGGAAATCATGTTTATACAATTCAAAATCAATGACGACTGCGTCTAGCTAGATGGGTTTCATCTAGATAATTGAAAAGAAGATAATCTAATCAAATAATTGACTTGACTACCTACTAAATGGCCACAGAAGATAAAAAAGATTAACGTCAATCAATGACTAGACCGGCACATCTCTGAGAAATTTCCTCTCATAGAATCCGATTACTTGATCCGCAACAGCCCACATAATGGCCTGGCCGGGCGGGATTCTCATGAGCCGAGGCAGGAGTCCCTTCCACAGAGCGAGAAGTCCTTCCTCTTTAAAAATTGTTTGGATGGCATGAACCATGCCCTTGTACTTCAACTCTCCACCATGTCGACTTTGAGCCATCAACCTCGTCTTGACGACATCAAAGGGCCCCGTGCACACAGGACCTGCAGTTCCTGCTAGGAATCCAGAAATCATGGACTGCCATGGTTGGAGGACCTTGCCATCGCCTTCATGCTTTTTCCATAATAGTACATCAAAAGCGTTCTTTGCAGTAAACATAGCAGCTTGGTTGGTCCCATTGCGCATGACCGTAGGTGCAGCCCCTGCCCACAGCCCACGAAGGCCTTCTTCACGAATAATTGTCCGGGCACAATGAATAGGACCCTTGTACTTTAAAAGCTCCGGACTTAAACCTCTTTGTTGCTGCAGCCTGATTTTAACAACCTGCCAATGATCTCATCAGCTAGCTCCCATGCAATACATGTAATTCACAGAACAAATTGTCAAAATAATTATTACGCAGCATGAACCTTTTGGCAATTAACTCAAATACAGCACCACCAAAAGCATCTGCATTTACCGATTGTTAAAATTTACAGTGTTGCTGCATATTTGTTTAATCCAGGTGAACTTCTCAATCTCTACAGACAAGCAAATAATGAGTCTGGCCCTATGGAAGAACCTGCAAAATTTTTATGCACTTTACTTTTACATGAATATGGCTAATTCTTTCCTCGCTCATTCTCTATAAATTTGATGCTAATTTCAAAGGAAAAGAAAGTATCCATATTTCTGTACATCTTGGTGATGCAATAAAAGCAGTAGGAAGTATTATTTGGTTACAATCCTTTCAAGTTTTAGAGGGGATACAGCCGTCCTAGCATGCATCCCAACGTAGTTGTTTTAACACCATTGGCAAGGATCCTCTTTGAGCCCCTCCATTTCCTTTCTGTTGAGGCATAAACATCCTTTCTAAAATACTATTTTTTTTTTGCCTCCGCTTCACCATACCTCACTAGCTTTGGTCAAATATAACATCTAGCAAGCAAGGTAATAGAGCATGACCACGTCAAAGGATAAAGAGTCCATCATCTGTTCCTTTAAATGTGGCCTCCTACCAAGAAGCAAGGCTATACTAAAAACGATACGTAGAGGAGTCAGGAAGTGAAGATTAATGAAATTTACCATTCTTAAAAGCACCTTTAAGGCCTACAAGTTGCTAACCCAACTCTCAGTCCCAAACGTTGGCTCAAGCAACAACAAGCATAATTTCCGCAACAAAATCTAGTGAATTTGGCCCACCTATGGAGCATTACAATAATCCGTTCAGATTGACTTCCATCGTCTAAATCTTCACTGGAACTACTCTTGAAAAAGAGATGGCACTTTTAAAATGGAAGGAGTAAACCGCTGCAAGGATTTTAGAAGAGAAAAGGCATTGACTCAAGCATTGACTCCAATTTTATAAGACAACGCTGCAAAAGTACCAATTATTGACTCAAGCCTTAGCTTTACCTCCATTTGAATTGGTGACATGCAGCAGAATCAAGATCCCATTTTTAAACTACAAACAACCAAGATTGAGCTCATCTAAACCTCTCAGCCGTAACACAATTCCTAACAAATAAGCCCACACAGCAAACCGAGTTCCCCAGTATCAACTCAAACCCCAACCAATCGCATTCCCACTTCAAGCCGCTAACCTCGAATGGAGTGACGATCACGAGCGCCTCCAGCACCCCGGCGCCGAAGCCGGACAGGAGCCGGGCCCTGTTGGTGAGCTTCCCGGTCTCTGGGTCCTTGAACGCCGACTGGAGCACGGCGTTCGACCACATCCGGAGCGTGTACTTGAGCGTCAGGTGGGTCGCGAACGGCGTGAGGCCCTTCCAGAGGGCGCGGACGCCCTCTGTCCGGGCGATGGTGGCGCCGCAGTGGGCGATCCCCTTGTAGGCGCTGGACTTGTCGAGCTGGAGCCGGGTCTTGATGACGTCGATGGGCTGGAGGCAGCAGGCCTCCACGGTGCCCCCGAGCGAGCCCGAGACAGCCTTCATGTAGGCCGGGATCGTGCGCTTGCGGTCGGGATCGGAGGAGGGTCGCGGCGGCCCCTCGCCATGGCAGCCGCCCCGGTGGTCCGTACAAGAAATGGGTCGGGCAGAGCTCGGCGGTGGTCGGCTTATATAGAAGAGAGAGAGAGAGAGAGGAGTCGAAGTTCGTCTTGTCCACTCCTGCGTCACTCCCCTCTCTCTCTCTCTCTGCGTGTCTCTCGCCGCCGGCGGTGTTGACCTCGGAAGCTTCCGGGACCGGCGGAGATGGAGTGCGGCCAGGGAATTTTCGCCAGCGAATTTCGAGTGGTGAAGTGAGGAATGAGACAAGAAGTGATTCCGGATTCGAGGTGGGCGACGGTCCGGCGGCAAGAGCTGCTCACGGTCGCGACGCTTCCCTTCTTTCGCATTTGTCTTCTTGCTTTTTTCCTACTCCTTATTACGGACCATTGGTTCCAGGGTGGCTAGGTCCTAACCTACCTCATTGGAATCTCATAAGAAAAGTATATTATTAGTGTCATAAATTGTGTATGACGGTCACTTTAGTGTTAAAAATTTTCGTTGGATCACTTAAGTACCAAATAAGATAAAAAATGATCATTTTGATTCCACCGATGAGAGATTCTAGCCAAAATGATTATTGACTTTTATATTTTTAAAAAAAAATTAATAAGGCTTTTAAATGACGTCGTTTTCTGTTTTCCTTAAGAAAATGACGTCGTTTTGCCTTCCTAAGAGGATGGCCTTGAAAAAACGACGTCGCACAACTTATTTTTTTTTTTTTTTTTAAATATAATTTGGAAATTGAAATTAGGATTTTTTTGTCCGATCCTTGCTTAACACTGGCCTTTGTCGCTTGGCCTCTATCGTAATAGCACTGTGTCCCAATCTCGGTAACATTTCACTAGCTTCAATGTCCTCAAATTCTTCAAGCCGAGATCGCATGCAGTAGCTTCAAGTGGGTGTGGAGGGCAAGCCTCTGGCGGCTCTGGCCTTCGATCACGAACTAGTGGCGGCACATGAGGGAGCACTGGTCCAGGTCGCTAGAGCCTAGGTACTGGAAGATGCAGGCTAGGCACTCATTGGGGAGATTAGAGATGGAGAGGGAGAGATCAAGGGTAGCGCACTCATCGGTGGCCTCCCTGAGCATCGGCCAGATTACAGCCTTCGACTTGGCCGCCGAGTGGCCATCATCGAGGTCGGGGTTGGGGTCGGAGCCGCGGTCACCAAGCGCGGGGGCCGTTGAGGACAATAACTGGCCCATCGCCGTTGGCTTTTTTCTTCTCTCTCTCTCTCTCTCTCTCTCTCTCACTCACTCAATTTGAAGATTTAGGGTTTTGAATTAGGGGAGAGACACCAAACGGCATCATTTTGTTATTTAAATGCTAACTGTACTTTTCGACGAGTCACATCAGTTTCAAAAATTAATAAAAAAGTGCCACGTTGGATTTCCAGCCAACCAGATCGAAGTTGGCACTAAAATGATCTTTTTTCAAACTTTTTAGCACTTAAGTGATTTGATAGAAATTTTTGGCACCAAAGTAAATACCGTACACAACTTATAGCACTGATAATGTACTTATCCTGAATCCTGGATTACTCCACTTGTCATGGAATTTATCCTATTTTTTGGGTCCAAACTTCAAAATCTATATGAGAATTTGTTTTTCTTTCGTTCCCTTGTCTCTCTCTTTTTAATTTCCCATTTTGTACACTAAAATGATAAGGATAACAAGACGATTTGAATTAAAAGATAAACGAGAACGAGCGAGCAAAGGCTAGTCGAGAATGAGCATGGGTTGCGAGGTTTGAACAAGCAAGGGGAGCCACAAGAGGAGTAGGGTGAGTTGTGAGCAAAAGAGAATTGTGAAGTGTGTAAATGAAGTTGGAGTGAATAGAGAAAAAAGATGTCAAGAAAAAAATTTCAAAGTTTTTAAACTTATGAAACCGATTCCAAATTTTGTTCGGTTGATCTAGTTGCTAGTGGGTCTTCATTTAGAACTAGGAACTTGATCGATTCCAATAGAAACTTTGAACTAGACTGGTTTTCAGGATAGTCTAATTTGATTGCACAATCCTAATAATATCGTAAATCATAATCCATCTATTAAAGATTGTGATTCCAATTGAGGGTGGAGGAAAATGCAAATCCAACAAGAATGCTTAGTAATATGATGAAATTCGGATGGCTGTACCCACTTCGAATCCATTGTGAATTTGATGCGAAATCCCAATGCCAATCTACTAGAGTAATCTAAGGGCATGAATGATAACTATTATGACTAGAAATTGATTTATCAAATAAAAATAGATTTTTATAATTTTATTTTTGAATAAATCTCCAAGTAAAAATATATGTTTGGTAATAATACAAAATTTCTATTTTCAAAATATAAATTCATACAAAATTTAGCCCTTTGGGCGACGATGGACAACAAGGGGTAGTTGCTTGTGACCGGTGGTGGACGATAGCCATGATGGTGAGTGGTGGCAGTGGCAATAGCAGCAGTCGATGGGTGGCTAGCGTAAAGAGGATGAGTGATTAGAAGAGTTTTTATGTATCATTTTATTCCATAAATAAAAAATAAAATTTTTATTTTTCATTTTTATTCCAAATTTATTTGTGAACTAATAATTTATTTTAAATAGAAAAATGAAATTGGGTTACGAATTGAATTTCTGTTCCAAACTTGTTTTTGGAATTAAAAGAATAGTTATGGAATAGAAAAATAACAATTATTATGTGCACCTTGCGTATCCGGAATAACCCAAGTGTTTCAAAGAAACATAATATACATTGTCGACCCCAAATTTGTATGCACAATTGTTTACACAGAACTTGATGTTCAATTGGTTTTTCCTATATAAGTCTTTAAGGATGAGTGCATTGGAAGTTTTAAAACTTGTCATGAGAGTGCAATTAAATTCTAAAATTTTCTAAAATTTTCAATGTACAATTAAGTTTTAAAATTTGTTATGAAGTGCGATTGGATATTAAAACTTAATAAAATACAATCAAACCTAAAAACTTATCGAATTGGTCTACTTAAGTTCTTTTGTTAATTGTATTATTTGAAAATTTTATGACTCGATTATGCTTTCTTGATAAGTTTTATAACTTGATTACATTGTTTGAAAGCTTCGGGATTCGATTCTACTTTCATGACATGTCTTAAAACTTGATTATGATTTTTTAAAATTTTAAGACTCTTGATAAGCTTTGAGATTTTAAGTACATTTATTTTTTAATCGTGAGATCCACGCTGTTGCGAAGTGTTTGGACTATCGTGGGAAGTGCTCGAATGATAAAGTCCGGGTCCAGTTCCAGTTGTCTGTTCTCTTAGCAAAAGCAAAAAGCAAAAAGAGTTTCAGTTGTATGCTCAGGAGCTCCCCCGCCCACCCCTCGGGAGGATCTATATATTTATCAACATTGGGACATGCATTAGAACGTGGGTTCCTCGATTATCGATCTGCAAGCGTGATCGCATCGCCCCTCGGGATTTTATTTCTTCTGCTTTGGAGAAAGGTCCCGGGTTTCGACATGGATCCGCGAATTCAATATTTTATGACATTGGAGCATGGGTTCCTTATTAAATTGATTGCCCCCGGCGTCGTGTCCCCTCCCAGAATTTGATTTCTTCGATTCGTAAAAGATCAGGACTTGATGTGGAACTTCAGTAGCAAATTTTTCTATCGCACTTGATCTTTACGTAGACTCGTCAAACTGTTAGGTCAGCTCGAAAATAGTCTGACTCAAATTGATAAATTTAACTCATTTTGACTCATTTTCACACAATATAAATTTAAGGACTCATATTTGACCCAACACATATCTACTAAAACGTTTTCATGTTTAACTTAATTTGAGAAAACTTACACTCAATTTGATGTGAGAGTATGAAGTCAATAAACACGAAATCAAATAAAGGTAAGAGATAGAGTGAAGAGAAAATCATAGAAGTGGATTATGTTTAAATAAGTTGTGAATCCATCTAACAATAAATAATATTTTGTTTCTAAATACCATTTATGATCGGTTTACTGACTATAATAAACTCATATAATAACTCAACCATCAATACAGGTGAAGAAATGGGTCAGAGCCCCATTTTGACAAGTGTTTTTGTACAAGTGCACAATCGATTCTTGGCCGTTGATAAGCCTTCAGATGTTGACAAAAGTTCACGACTTTCTACGCTCATCATATGATGCCATAGCAAAAGTCATTCATGCCACCGGTAGGGGAAAACTCTGTAAACGTATCGGATTTCGCCAGTCCTAACATGTAAAGTCGGAAGGGTCGCAGCGATTGAGTGTTGTGAAATTTTAATGAAGATTAGCTGCGGCCAAAATGCAAAACGGGTGTTTTACGAAGATGGTGTTTTGCCTTCTCTCAGTCGATTTCTACTCTACGCACACATGATCTTTTACCCAATCGGCCGAGAACGTATAAAGTGAAAGTGTCGTGCATACAGACGATCATTCTCTACTGCGTCCAATTTCTGTGTCTGCCATGTACCGACTCCTTAATGCCGATTACAGAGTTGTAGTAATTCCCCGGATTCATTCGAGTCCGGCGGCAAATCCGTTCAGAAGACTGGATCGCATCCCCCATCTTTTGGTTGACAGAGTCAAACGTCTCTTCGCTCAAAAGAACGACGGTTGCACCCTCCCATTGTCCAAGGAGGTAAGCTGTCGCTCCACTCAATAATTTTCCGAATTCATACGAAGATGCTACGCCTGCCTGCCTAGTTCAATTATAGCGATATTTTATGCAAGAAGGACACTAAGAATTGCCTAAAGTTGTACATGGCACTCACTTTAAAACCAAAAGTTTTCGCCAACTCATTAAGTGCCAAATCGGAAAAAAAAAAAAACTATACCTCCGATGAACAATTCTAGCCAAAATGATTTTGTGGCATTTGTAGTTAAAATATTAATATAAATTGACACATATTATTAAGAATCCAGTCCACGTAGATGTCCAAACAACGTCACAGATCACTTTTTAATTGAGATTGCTACTGAAATGATTACCTTTTTTTTTTTTTTTTTTTTTTTTTTATAATGACCACTATTAAAGTGATCATTTTTTAATAATAACTAACACTTGAATGATCACTTTGAATAATAATTGGCACCCAAACAATCCATATTTACGATTTTTGGCACTCAAATAATTATTCTTCAACTTGTCTATGCAATGTCGTTTAGGGGTTATATGCTAACTGAGCACACTGCTGAGCCTTTTAGGACCAAGAAATTAATTAAATATGGTAATATTGGATTTCTGACTATCTAAATCAAAGTTGACATTTAAGTGATCATTTTTTTTTAAATAGTACTTAAGTGGTATAAAAAAAACTTGCGTCGCTAAAATAAGCGTCGTAAATAACTTTCGACACTTATAGTATTATTCTCTAGAAATTTTATCATCTTTCGTAATGCTGTTTGAACAGACATGAAACTATTCGATTCGACTTAATCAGTCGCTTTTAGTGTATGAAAGTCCTGATGAGGATTTGAAGTTAAACGATTGATGCAGTAAGTCCTGGAGGAGGCTGCATGCGGCATGGCAAGTTGACTCTCGTGACGCTTGAGAGACAATTTCGCCGAGTATTCATAGATGCTGTCTCCGGAGTAGCAGAGTCGTAGGGGCTTGGCAACCATTTATCTTGTAGTTTATTTTTTTGTAGATTATAGCACGAGGTAGAATGGGTAGTTGCTAGGTACTCCAGATAGATTAGCAGCAAATCAGTTGATTTTTCAGTAAATGTATCGAAGAAAGGGTTGATGCTCTACAATATCCTAAATTCATACTCAGGTTCTAAACAAATTTTCTACTACTTCATATTAACCAAATTAATATACCTATGACCAATTTATCAAAGTCTAGGAAGTAGAATAAGAGATTTTACCAGATCTTCTAAACGTAAGGAGGCTCTGAGGGCAAAATTAGCATATTTTATTACCTCAATTCATTTTTTTTCAGATCTGGCTTCCCCAAAATGATGTTATTTAGGCGACCTATTATGTTAATTGTCCACATTACATTCATGTCAAATGCCAATCATCCAAGTTGTTTGTCATGTGTATTTCTGTGTCAGCAATTCCATAAGAATATTGGAGAGAAGCTAACATGCGATATATTTGTCTCATATGTAAAATTTTAAATTTTTATTACACAAAAATTAGATTAGAATAAATTTGGTACATGGATACCAGTTTGGAATCTTTTGTGACACAAAAATTAATTTGAGGTGAATGCAAAACGTACATACTATTTGAGATTTTTTATGACACCAACTTTTGATAGAAATGAATCCACCGGTGGGCAGCTGAGTTGGTTTGGCTTTGGGTACTTCACCGCAAAGGTCCTAGGGTCAAAATTCTGCAACTGCTAACACGTCTTAAGTGGGGGCCATAGTGGTGGAGCCTTAGCTAGTTTCCTCCCAATATTAACGCTTGGTTTAAGGTGCACCGCAAACTCTACGGGCCGTGGGCTGTCCGGCAAGCTCGGCAGATCCTGGACATTAAAAAAAACAGAAAAAAAAAAACTTTTGATAGAAATGACATACTTTATAAGATTTTTTTTGAAGTATGATGATCATAACTAGATATGAAGTAGAACCAGTTTTTTTCAGTTGATCAAGTCCCAAAGTACAACAAAATAATACTAATAAGTATTGTCAAATCCCAAATCGGTCATTTCCTGCGTTGGAAATCCTAATTTATTTTATCCTATTTCTTCACTCAGATCTTTTTCCCCTTTACGGCAGATGTAATTTTTCGTTATTATTATTATTATTATTATTATTATTATTATTATTATTATTATTATTATTATTATTATTATTATTATTATTATTATTATTTTAAATTATGATCACCATAACTCGAAAGAAAATCCTGTAAAGCACGACATTTTTTTTCCCAATATATTTACCGAAAAACAACTAAATTGCTG
The DNA here is from genome assembly GCA_014182405.2 of Eucalyptus sideroxylon. Taxonomy (NCBI): domain Eukaryota; kingdom Viridiplantae; phylum Streptophyta; class Magnoliopsida; order Myrtales; family Myrtaceae; genus Eucalyptus; species Eucalyptus sideroxylon. Next base: position 11,554,889 of record CM024548.2, on the reverse strand, counting down.
CTAATCCATCTAGATTACCTAGCAGCTAATCCAATCTGCCTTCTTTTGCTATGATCTACGAAGAAATCGACTACAAGATTATGGCTGAGCCAACTTGCCATCCACATGCAGCCTCCTCTAGGACTTGCTGCATTATTCATTTTACCTCTCATCCTCATTAGGATCTTCATCAACCAAAAGCGACATGTTGGATCGTTTCATATCATTTCAAACGCTATCAAGAAGGATAACAAGACTTTCCGCAATTAAACTAGTCAGGCGAGCCTGACATTTTCCCGTAAACTAGGAAATATATAGGTGGAATGACAACTACTTCCTTGGATGTAAAGAGACAGATTCCGTGCAATTAAGCTGGAAGGGCCCGCGCGGCGCAACACCATCCTATAAATTAGGAAGAATATAGGGGGAATGACAACTACTTCCTTAGACATAGAGAGGGTGCATTCCTATTCTTTTTTAGCAAAGAGAGGTTTGACTTAGTCAACCAAAACACTGAGGATTTGATATAGTTTTCTAAGGCTACATTTGATACCTGCTCAAGACATGATAATTCTGATATAAGAAGGAATTCAGCATGTTACAACTTTGTGATTAATTGAGACTAAGGAGTTGGTAAATAGCAGACATAGAAATTGTACGTGAAAGAGAATGATCCAATGTATGCATGACATTGTCACTTCATACATTCTTGCCCTACAGGGTAAAAGATCATTGAACTTACATCCGTGATGGCATAATTCATTACCCACCGATTAAAAAGTGTGATTCCAATCGAGGATGGAAGAAAATGCAAATGCCATGAGAATGATTAGTGATAGGATGGATTTTAGATGACCGTACCCATTTTGAATCCATTATGGATTTTAATGTGAAATCCCAATCCCAACACACTAGAGTAGTCAAGTTTCCAAAATAGCTTGGCATATCAAAGAAACAATTAATCTCTTCCCAGATATATTATGGTAGACCCAATATTTGTGGGCACAATTTATTTTTTTTTGGTGCTGGAGGAACGCCGTAAACCCCCAGGTGATGCTTAAGCAGGAGGACCCATCACCTCTGAGTCATACTTAATACACCTAGCGCCTCCCTTGGATTTTGAACCCTTCACCTCTAGGCTGAGGATCAACAGAGCCTTATCCAGCGGAGCCACCGCGGCCGGTGGTTAACACAATTGACTACTTGAAACTAGGGAAAAATTTCAAATAAGATATGAAGTGACAAATTCAATCTCCATTAAGGGTCTAAAGTAGCAAATTTAGTCTCAAATGAGATCCCAAGATCACCAACTAACCAAATCTTGATATGACCAGGGTATTTTCGTCCGATGGCTTTTTCTTCTTTTTGTGTTTTCTTTATCGCCTTCTTTTCTCTCTTTTTCTTTTTGTTTTCTTTTCTTCCTTTTCTTTTACCTTTATTCCCCACGCAACCTCACCACACATCTTTCTTTTTTTTTTTAATAATTCCTTTCGGGAAAACCTCACCGCACTCGGGAGGGTTCCTCTCAATCTCGACACCTAGCTTCTCCATCTCACTACTCATGCTCTCGGTTGATGCTTTAAGGGATGCTAATGCTAGATATCTTCTTTTCGAACGGTGAATCGGATTTTTACCTCTCGGTTGATGCTTTAAGGAATGCTAAATATCTTCTTTTTGAACGGTGAATCGGAGATTTTAGCGGCTCGTTAATAGCCATTGCTGCTCGCACAAGATCATCCCATTTCTCCTCATTTTTCTTCTCTCTCTCTCTCTCTCAAATCGATATTCGTCCTTCTTTCTTCTGCTGCTTTATATGTTGGACTAAACTTCGTTGGTAGCCACTCGTTTGTCATCCCATTGCTTTAGAGGGCATGTGAAATTGGGAAGAGACGAAAGCAACTTTCCCGTTGTGCTCTCCATCCTAGAATTAGGAATTATCGATTTGCCAAGATCTAGGTTTGGCTTTCGTCTTCTAAGTTGCTGCTCCGAGAAGCGTCGGGGCGAACTCCGTTTACTGAGGCTCGAAGGTGGCCACCTTGGCCAGTAGAATTCTGGCGTTGAGGCTGAAGCCACTAATCACCATCGTCTCGACAACCTGTAGGGTTTCATTGAGGTGAGTAATGAGTGTGTCAAAGGAGTATAAGTGGGGGAAATTACAGTTGAGACTATAGAGGTTGAATTGGGAGCACGAAGCAAAAGCCTGATAACTTCACCTAGGGAGATCGCCAAGATGGAGCCTAAATCTAAGCCCGTCAATATATCCAGTTGGATTTACTTTCACTTAAAAGTTTAAGCCCATGGGTTATATGTCAATTAGGATTTATGGGCCCACGTTACTACACCATAACGATTATCGGCCTGAAAACTGCAATAATTGATTCTGATACCATTTTGTTAGGAGTGTGTAATAGAAGCCTGATACTTTCACTTGGGGATATTGCCAAGAGCTAGCCCAAATCTGAGCTTGTCAATATATTCAGTTGGATCCACATTCACTCAAAAGCTTAATTCAATGAGTTATGAGATAAATATAATGTATTAAATGCTTAATATCACATCAATTCTCCTATATGAGACTTTTCTGATATAACTCACATGTGAAGCCTAACAATGATGCGGTCCATGAGGATGTGGAGGGAAAAAGAAAGAAAAGAAAACATAAATAAAAGGAGAGCATAGCAAAGAAAGTAAGTGAAAGAGAAACAACAAAAAAGAAAAAGACTTTTGATGAAAATGCCCCTGGCCAGATGAAGATTTGAGTGATTAGTGAGCCTGGGCCTTTATTTAAGACTAATTTGTTATTCTAGGCATTTATTTTAGACAACATTCATTTTGAGCCATCTTTTGAGAAGATACTTTTGATTCAAACCTTTGTTTGAAATTTCCCCGAAAATCGTGTCCGATAGATTTCCTATTAAAGACACTATTAAGTCACGGAATATAATAAGCACATCAAATTTTAGACCAACCATCACAAGAAACTGGAGATTGAAAATCAAGAATAGGAAGTTACAGTTATACGAATAGGGGATGTTCGATCATTCAAAAGAAAAGGCAAAAACCTCCCCATTCAAAAATAAAGAAAACACGAAGAATCTTTTTAACAGGTTGTCCAAAAAGTGTATCGATTAATACTCGGTACCAGGACATATTCGAGTTACAAAATAAATACACACATCGCGATTTTTATATCTATTAGCGCGTGTTTGGACCGTGGTCCAGTTCCAGTTGTCTGTTGAGTAGCTTGCCAGAGAGTGGTGCCACCCGCACCTGAATAGAATCCATGTATTTTTAATTGCCCACTTGATGGTATTGCGTGAGATCTATTTGTTTTATCATTAGAACATGGGTTCCTCAATGATCGATCATATTTTAACATTAGGTGCGGTTGGAGTGGATTCGCATATCTATAAGTTTAACATCTAAAAGTGGGTTCTTTAATGATTGATTGCCCGCATGGTAACAGACATTTGATCTATTCGCTTTGCAAAGATGAGGAATTTGGTATGGATTCATGGGTGCAAGTTTTAATCGTCCTCCATCCCCTTACTAGTTCGGAAAGGGTGGAAAAAAATGGTAGAGTAAGGGTGGCCCCAAAGCGGAATTGACCGGTGGTGGTTGGTCGAAGCTCCAGTAGGTAGCCACTCCCTTCTCAGGGAACCGTACGTGAGACTTCCACATCATAGCTCCGTCCCGAGCTTCTGTCGTCGGCCCTTGTCATTAGACCCCTATCTATGCATGTATTTTTAGCCTGGACTCTCAAATCTTTTGCTTCTTGGGTGGTGGCGAACAATGCAGATTGCGTTGCGGGAGATGCCCGACTGTAGGGTAGGGCCCAGCCTGCTTCTCGCCCGAAAGAACCACTTACCAGCTAGCCGGACTAGTGGGGGGCCTCATCTAGAGACATATTGAAACCCATGCCTTTCGAACCGAAGGCAACGCCCGTCTTCCAAATCAAAGGATAAATGGGCTCGTTAGGAAGAGGATAGAGTGCGGCCTGTAGAGCACATGTAACGCACAGTCGGGTTGTTCACACACCGGATCTCTCTATAGATATCTAAAGATAGATAGAAAGAGATGTGAAAGTAATAGCCTTATGTTATGGCCGCCCCCCACCCCCTCCCCCGCGTGACTTACGGCCTTTACGCTACTACTACTGTGATGTGAGCGGTTCAAATGGGTTTGATCTTCCCAATTATCCTGGCCAAAACTTGTACGCAGCACTTGTACGGAGGTGTAGGCATAAAGGTTTGGAACTCTTTTTTTATCTGAATCTTAAGAAGAGGACCCTACCCCATTCTCGAATCTTCTGCCGAGCTCTCCCCTGCCCGCATTTCCTTTTGATGGGGCCAAAGAAATGTCTCCACCTGCTGCCAACAGTCTTTCTTCGGAATTCTACTGAACGGGTCGATCCTCCCCTCCCGTTTGTTTTAGCAACAACTCCTAAGGTCTCCTCGCCAAGAGCTTCCCGGCGACGACAGAGGAACCAACCTGCAAAAAAAAGAAAGAAATGAGATATAAAAAGAAAAAAGAAAAAGAAGAAGACATTTTTAAGATCTAAAATCATTGACTTGGAATTTTAAGTTAACTCTTTTTTTTTTATTATACCTTAAAGAGTCTATAAATCGCCTGCGAAATTCTCCCTCAAGAGTCAAGAGGGCCAGCTTGATTCTCATGCAGCCTCCTCCAGGACTTACTGCATCTTTCTCAACAATGGCGTATCAAATCATTTCATTTTTCAAACGCTATCAAGACCCAAAAAAAAAAAAAAAAAAAACACTAAGAAGCATGATAAAAATTTTCTTTAATTAAAAAAGGTAGGCTGCACAACATCCTTCCTAGATTTTAACATGTAAGCGAATGTGTTATACACTGAAAAAAAAAAAAAACTGATTTATCATAGTCAATGCGCTATTGGGGTTACTCGCGCAAGGAAGACTGGTCGATGAAAGCGATTCAAACCATTGACAATCGACAAGTATATAACATGGATATTGACATCTATTGAATAGAGTCATTGACAACTTCATGAGAGTAAGGAGATTGATTGAAATTTGGCCAAGTGTTGGAATTAAAGGGGGGACATGAGAGCGAGGAGATTGATTGAAGACAAGGATACCAAACGATGATTGAGCAGCCCAGTAGCCATGGAAGTTGATTGAGTAGCCTAGTAGCCATGGAAGTTGTAACTATTTGTGGATGAGACTAATGTGCAAATGGGAGACTTGGAATCTTAGGATTACGATTATATTTGTACTTAGAGTAATAACTGCTAATGAATGGTTGTCATTAGTGGCTTATATAAGTGGCAGTGTGAAGTCATGAGAGAAGATAATGAACATATATTCTCAATATACTTTTCTCAGTTGCACACTTTCGAAGCATTATGGTCTCTATTAACAATCACTATGGCGATACGTCAATCACCATCACTCTATAAAATCAACTTATGCACCAATATTGGTTAATTCAATCCTGATGAAACCGGTTGTTAGAAAACAACAAACACAAAAATACATTTCAGATATTGCACACACTACAAAGTTAATAATCCAACTAATACTCCACACACGGCATTTGTTATATTTATATCCTACATATAAATAACAACCCGCGGATACCTGGAGTGCCATAACTTTGCACAAAGGGACATTTAAGTACCATAACTTACGAAAGTGACATTTAAGTGCCAAAATCGGAGCAAGATGGATCACTTAAGTACCACTCCAATCAAAATTCGGCCAAAATGCTGACGTGGTGATTTTCCGGCGAAAGAAGTGCAAAACAGTGTTATTTTGATGCGACGTGGTAAAAAAATAATATACAAATTTATTAAATTAAATTTATTTAAAACATTTAAAAATAACAATTTTTAATATTAAAAAAAAATTAAAAAAGGGGCAAGGTGGCTAAGGGGTCAGCCCTCGGCCACCGTCACCGCCTCCCCGCCGCCGTCGGGAAGGGCCGGCGACGGAGGGGAGGGCCGGCCGGGGTCGTCAAGCCCTAGCTAGGGGCTGGTGACCCCGGACAACCGGCGGCGAGGGCTTGCGAGCCCTCACCCCAAATCCGGGCAAGGGTCGGCAGCCCTCGCCGGTGGGCCAAGGGTCACCGCCCGTTGAGGCGACCCCCCAATGGGCAGCGGCCCTTGGCCCAACTGGGCGAGGGCCATCGACCCTCATTGGATCTGGGCGAGGGCCAGTCATCCGAGGTCGCCAGCCCTTGGCCAAGGCCCAGCGACCCCGGCCAACCCTCTCCCCTCCGTCACTGGCCCTTCTTGGCGGCGGTGGGGAGGTGGTGACGGCGGTTGAGAGCTGACCCCTTAGCTACCTCACCCCTTTTTTATTATTTTTTAATATTTGTATTTGTATTTTTAAATATTTTAAATTAATTTAAGTTAATTAATTTTTATATTAATTTATTACCACGTCAACACCAAAACGACGTCGTTTTTTTTTTTTTTTTTTTTGCATTATTTGGCTATGTCAGCGTACAAAACGGTGTCGTTTTGCACTTACTTCGTCAGAAATTGTGCACGTCAGCATTTTCACTGGATTTTGACCGAAGTGGTACTTAAGTGATCAATTTCTCTTCGAATGTGGTACTTAAGTGTTACTTTCGTAAGTTATGACACTTAAGTGTCCCTCTATGCCAAGTTATAGCACTTGAAGCGATCTTTTACCTACAAATAACTAATGTAAGAAATTCTGGATATAACAATTATGATTGACACTGATTAGCTAAGCATCAAGATGCTTCGAGAAAGTCATTCATCGATTACTTTAAAAAAAAATGCAATACAATAGATAAAAAATATAATTAAAAAACAAGCATCGAAATACTTTTTGCTTGGGATAAATAAGTTATACGAATGGACTATTGAGGGAGTATTATCAGAATATTAAAACAAACACGAATCAATGTTGGCAATGGCAAAAGTACATAAAGATATTTGTGGTGCAAATCAAGCAGGTATAAAAATGAATTGGTTATTTCATCAATATAACTATTTTGGCCTATGATAAACCAAGACTCTGTAGATTACGCCAAAAGATGCAAATTGTGTCACGCGAAGCACGGCATTTTCTTCAATGTGTTTTCTGGAAATCACTATCTAGATTACCTAGCAGCTAATTGAGTCTGCCTTCTTCGTGCTATACACTCTAGAAATCGACTACAAGATGATGGTCAAGATTGTGTCTCTCAAAGAGTCAAGAGAGCCAACTTTTGCCATTCGCGTGCAGCCTCCTCTAGGACTTACTGCATCAATCAATTTACTTTGAATCCTCATTAAGGTTTTCATCGGCTAAGAACGACAAATCAAATCAATTTCGTGTCTTCTTAAACACGGCCAAGAACGATGATGAAATTCTTTTGAGCAAAGAGATGTCTTGACTCAGTCAATCAAAACACAGGAAGATTTAATATAGTCTTCTCAAAGGATTTCACTGAGAATTGAATGACTCCGTCTTTTACTCGGTAAATGATCGGCATAGAAGAGTCGGTATATAGCGGAAGTAGAAATTGCAAGCACAAGAGAATGATCCTCTGTATGCATTGTTGGGGTTTCATGAATCATGTATAAGAAAAATTAACGAAATAAACGCAGCGGAAACAAAGATATATTTTACACACGATTCTCCTTAGGCGTTGTTCGTACGTTTTAATCAAAAATCTAAACATAAAAGGAAGTTAAACGAAATACCTCTCGAAGCGCGCTTTGAAACAAGTTGGTTCGGATGTTCTACAGTACGAGTCCCACAAGCGTTGGACCTCTAGTTCAGACACACCAACAACGAACGTCGAACGGAAGAGAGAACTTTCGGATATCCACCACTTCGATCGTGCTAGCAATCACGTGGAAAGAATCCGTCGTATTCTTGATGTATAGTAGTCACGGCCCGAACGAAAGAATTGTTTCTCTTCCTCGTGTCTCAAAGACACAAGAACACACGCACATTTTTTCTCAATATTTAGCAACTAGAGAACTCCAAATTTTTATTCATGGTGAAGAGCGGATCCGGAACAAGAAGACAAAACACACGAAGTCCCTTTTTCCAATTTTTCAGCAGCTCATTTACTCTCGTCCCTCAAAGGTTTTTATAGAAAAAAACCGACCAGCAACGGTTGCTAATCGATGGACGATCAGCAACCGTTGCTGATCGTCCATAGTAGACGATCGTGCATGAGCAACCACTCATGCACGATCTTGGCATGATGGTCAGCGGTTGCTGACCATCAATGCTTCGTGCATTGATGGTCAGCAACCGCTGACCATTACGCTTCGTGCACATGCAGGAAGCTTTACCCCTTTTTTTTTTTTTTTTTAATTATTTATTAATAAGTTAATTTAGGGCATACTACTAACAATCTCCCACTTGCACTAAAACCAACTCGTTTGGTATGTTAACATATATCCACTTTGGGTATACGTGTGCATCATATGCAAGTAGGCTCGTGACTATAATACAAATTAAATTAAATCTCATTTAATTTAATTTCAAATCGACTCAATTCGATTGCAGTAATTGCAAACATATTTGCAATAATATTTCTCTCTTGTTCCACGTCATCCTAGTTGTTTATGGTGTGTGACATCCCTAGGTTCATCACTAAGCTGGTAGTAAGATTTGTACTAACACATTAGTACTTCCAAAAGAATTAATTGTCCCGATTAATCTTTTAGGTCCTACAAGCCACGATTGACATCTAGCAATATGTCATGGCTACCCAGATAGTGTGAATACTTTAAGAACGTAATGAACCTGTCAGCTTTGGCTACAGTGTAATTCAATCCATCTGTCTTACTATGTCCCGATCAAACAAAGATCATGGAATATTTGTCAAGTCATTAATTCGATCATATGCACAAATCTAATTGACATGCATTTTATTCGAGACATAAACAATTTATTCTCGGTTATAACCTTGGCCGAGGATTTCAATGCAGTGTCACTATTAGATCGCATAGGACATCATTATCATACCTTGCATATAGCAAGGAGACATATTCCATATTGCGCACACGTGTAACTTCGTATATGAATAAACTATGACCATCAAGTATAAAGACGAATTGACGACCTGGCATTATGTGCACCCGTGAACCATAGTTGTTCGATACATAAGTTAACACTGTGCCTCAGGTCTAAGGATTATTTACACAAGACCAAAGCATGAACAATTAGACATTAACCACGCTAAAAGCTTCCATGTCGCTAATCGTTCAATATGCATCACGTTAAGTGAATTTGTCTAATACAAACACCTGTGTTCTAACTCAGGCATCATAATACCCAATGACATGTGACTCATCATTCCCTTAAGTATCCAATACTTAATGGCGAAGTTAAAGAACACCGGTCTCAACAGGATTATTAATATCCACTTAATAATCCATCGACCGGGAACAATTTAAAGATTCAGTCTAACTATGAACCCGTCACATATATTCTTGACGTCTCAAGAATAGGTCTAGTTGCAACTGATCTTATGGAATCATTCATCAATATAAAATAATTGGACAAATGAATGAATACGTCATTGCCATTAATTAAATAATAATAATGAAAGTACAACTGAAATCCCTAATATGTAACCATTACATAGTAGCTTTAGGGCATACATCCAACAATTTCCCAGTTGCACTAAAGCCAACTTGTCTGGTTCCTCAAACCCATTTTGTCAATATGTCTTTCAAAAGAAGACTGAGGTAAGGCCTTAGTAAAGGGATCTGCCATGTTTTTTGCTGAGGCAATTTTCTGCAAGGCGATATCACCTCTCCCAACAATTTCTCTGATGAGATGGAAGCGTCTCTCAATATGCTTGGACTTCTTGTGAGACCTCGGTTCTTTAGCTTGAGCTATCGCTCCATTGTTGTCACAGAACAATGTGATCGGTTGCTCAATTGAAGGAATGACTCCAAGTTCAGAAATAAATTTCTTCATCCAAGCGGCTTCCTTTGCTGCTTCAGAAGCAGCTACATACTTTGCCTTAGTGGTGGAATCGGCAGTTATACTTTATTTAGAACTTTTTCAACTAACTGCACCACCATTGAATGTGAAGACAAACCCAGACGTAGACTTATAATCATTAGGATCCGATTGAAAATCGGAATCAGTATAAGCTACAACTTTAAATTCTCCTTCACCATATATCAAGAATAAATCTTTAGTCCTTCGCAAGTACTTAAGAATATTCTTGACTGCTATCCAGTGCTCTTCTCCTGGATTAGACTGATATCTGCTAGTAATACTTACAGCATGCGCAATATCAGGTCTAGTACATAGCATAGCATACATTATGCTTCCAATAGCGAATGCATATAGTATTTTTGCCATCCGCTCTCTTTCTTCAGGAGTGTTGGGACACATCTTCTTAGAAAGTCGGATCCCTTGCCTAAAAAGGCAATAATCCTCTCTTGGAACATTGCATGTTAAACCGTGTTAACACTTTGTCTATGTACGTAGATTGTGAGAGGCCAATCAATCGTCTTGATCTATCTCTATAGATCTTGATACCTAAAATGTAGGTTGCCTCTCCTAAATCTTTCATGGAGAATTTCTGTGACAAGAATAGTTTTATCGATGATATCATTGGTACATCATTTCCAATCAAAAGTATATCATCGACATACAAAACCAGAAATGCAATTGCACTCCCACTGATCTTCTTGTATACACAAGGTTCATCCGGATTTTTGATGAAGCCAAACGATTTGACTACCTCATCAAAACGAATGCTCCAACTTCTGGAGGCTTGTTTAAGTCCATAAATGGATCTCTTAAGCTTACACACCTTCTGTTTTTCACTATTGGATTCAAAACCCTGTGGCTGTTCCATATAGATGTCCTATTCGAGAAAACCATTTAGAAAAGCCGTTTTGACATCCATCTGGAATATCTCATAATCAAGGTATGCAGCTATAGCCAACATAATCCGAATGGATTTTAGCATGGCCACAGGTGAGAAAGTTTCGTTATAATCAATTCATTCTTTTTGACGAAATCCTTTCGCCACCAACCGTGCTTTGTAAATTTCAATTTGACCTTCAACATTCATCTTCCTCTTGAAGATCCATTTACAGCCAATTGGTACAATACCATCAGGCAGGTCAGTCAAGGTCCAAACTTCATTGGAATAAATTGAATCCATTTTGGATTTCATGTCCTCTAGCCATTTACCAAAATCGATGTCCAACATCGCATCCTCATAGGTTTTAGGATCACCGGGTTGATCACTATCATTCACAATGAATAATGGTTCGATATGATCAACCGAGTGTCTATAACGAGCAGGTGGGCGAGACGTTCTCGCACTTCTCCTAAGAGGTTGTGTATCAGAAGCTCCCACTGAATCAGAGATTGGTATCTGAACTCGGTTGTTTGGCACTTCATTATTTTCTTCTTGTAAGACTATTTTCCGCTCAGCACCACTTTCTTGAACGAACTGATTCTCCAAAAAAGAAGCGTGCTTGCATACCAAAATTCTTTGGTTTGAATGAAAATAAAAATAATATCCAAGAGTTTCCTTTGGATATCCAATGAAGCGACCTTGTTCAGATCCTGCCTCCAATTTTTCCATTTTCAGCTTTTTCACGAAAGCTGGACAACCCCAAATCTTAATATGATTAATACTAGGTTTCCTACTATGCCATATCTCATAGGGTGTAGTTGGAACAGATTTGGACGGCACTCTATTCAGTATATATACAACAGTCTCAAGGGCATATCCCCAAAGGGATATTGGCAAATCGGTGTAACTCATCATAGATCATACCATATCTAATAAAGTACGATTTCTTCGTTCAGATACACCATTATGTTCTGGAGTTCCAGGAGGTGTCCATTGTGATAAAATGCCATTCTCTTTAATAAAATCCAGGAATTCAGTACTAAGGTATTCACCTCCTCGATCTGATCGAAGAGCCTTAATACATTTTCCTGTTTGTTTCTCAACTTCAGCCTTGAATTCCTTGAACTTTTCAAAGGATTCAGATTTATACTTCATGAGGTATAAATAACCATACCGTGACTGATCATTAATGAAGGTAATGAAGTAATTATAACCACCTTTAGCAGATTCATTAATTGGTCCACATACATCTGTATGTATTAATTCTAATATGTCAGCAACTCGCGCACTTTGTCCCACAAAAAACGCTTTGGTCATTTTTCCTAGAAGACATGCCTCACAAGTCGAGTATGACTCAAAATTTGAAGGATCAATGTATCCATCATTACTCAACTTGTTAATTCTGTCTTCTCCAATATGACCTAATCGAAGATGCCAAACATACTTTTTATTCGGACCGTCTCTAGGGCGTTTATTAGTAATGGCATTTATATCAATTTTATTTTGCTTATTGACATTGGTAATCGTATTACCGGACATTGTAATGGTATAAAGATTGTTGATTAATAAGCTAGAACCAACACATATTCTATTATGATAAATAGAACATACATCATCAGCAAAAGAAAATTCATAATTCTCTTTACCCAAACAAGATATAGAGATGATGTTCCTAACAGCATTCTTATAATGCAAACAGTTCTTTAAAACCAATACATGTCCATAAGGCAAACATAAACGAAAAGTCCTTATAGCTAATGCAGCAACTCTTGCTCAATTGGCAAAAGTCAAGACAATCTCATTTCACCCTAGCATCCTGCTTATTTCCAGATTCTGCAAAGACATACAAATATGTGAAGTTGCAGCAGAATCTAGAACCCATGAGCTGGATTCAGCACTAACCATAAGATTTGTTTCAATAAGCATAGACACCATACCTTCATAAGGTCGGTTCTTGGGCTTGACCTTCAAGCTCGCGAGGTACCTCTTACAGTTCCTCCTCTAGTGCCCTTTGACACCACAGTAATGACATTTCCCTTTATCAATCATGGGTTTTGATTGCACAACAGGTTTGGCAGGCCTCTTCCATTTATTCTTTTTTAAAATGGTCTTACCCTTTGAAGAAGAAGCCTTAGCTATAGCCACTACATTTGGCCTCGTGTTATGCATTTCCTTCTCATAAACTACCAGCATGCTATGTAACTCAGCAAGAGTTTTCTCCATCTTATGCATGTGGAAGTTTTGGACAAAACCAGAGAAGGAATTGGGTAAAGATTGGAGGATCAAATCCACAGCTAACTCATTGTTCATAACAAGATTCAGCCTAGCCAATTCTTCAATGTGCCAGATCATTTTCAAAGCATGATCATTAACAGATGATCCTTCAGCCATCCCCATACAGTACAATGCCTTAGATATCTCATATCTAGAGGTTCGACCATTCTCATCAAAGTATTCCTTTAAGTGCAAAATGATTGACTCAGCATCTTTCATAGATTCATACTTCTTCTGTAATTCATTATTCATAGAAGCAAGCATATATGACCTAACTTTTAAGTCATCGTCACGCCACTTATCATAAGTGACACGCTCCTCTTGGGTCTCACCCTCAGGAAAGGAGGTTGGCATCTTTTCATCAAGCACATACCCAATTTTTTCTGAATTGAGAACAATTCTCAAATTCCTCACCCAGTCAGTAAAATTGGGTCCAGTCAAACAATTCTTGTCAAGTATAGAAGCGAGTGGGTTTGTGGTCACCATTTTCAGAGTAATAATATATCTGTTGCAGAAAATAAATTGTTAGCCATTGTATCTTTCAAAGTAACTATTTCATTTTGGCCTTTAAATGAAATAGATCCTCCAACTAAATTTATATTCGAATCCCATACTCCTTAAGATGAGAAGCAGTAATCTTTGTTGGGTAAAGATTACTAGTGGGGATTGGAGTCTCACTAGTCCAAAGTCCACCTCACCTAACAGTTATTGGTGTCCTATGAACTTAGTGAGTGAACCAGCTTGTTCAACGCATCATATACGAGTCCCAATCATAACTTCGGCCTCTAGACCATGAAAGCCTCACCTAACAGTTATTGGCATCATGATCATAGTTAAGTCTAGCCCATCATCTCATGCAAGTATTGAAAACACAAATGATTCCCTCACTTGACAGTTATTAGAAATCATTTGGCTCCAACCCCACAGCATCATATGCATAATGGAGTGGTCCAATATTATAAATGGTAATTAACCCCTATGTATCCATAACCGGTTAGTTAACCACTATAATATTGGATCAAACCACAACGATGGAAGGCCACGAGTCCGAAACCCGTTTCGACTTAATATTCTTTGTAAGGAGATTTGGGTCGTTATTAACGGTCTCACTTTGCACATTAACCGATTTAAAATGCACGATATTATAAACACAATAAATAAATAGATATCACATAATATCTATCCTATGTGGTGATCATGGAATTATGGTTCAATGGGTCTCGAGCCAAAAAGACCCATTTAGCCATTTTAATGTTTTAATAATATGGACCTGCTCTTAACCTTTTCTTCAATCTTTGAACTCTTCAAAGACCGGGCCCAAAGAGCTCACCGGTTTAATGGCTCCTCCAATGGCTCCACATCTCTTGTAGTATTTACATCAATAATTGAAATACTACATTATACTTAAATTACATTTCGTAAAATAAATATAAAAAGAAGGACGCAGCCTCCATTTAATAATTACATCTCCAAAAAGAATACCTGTAATCATCATACATTTAGGGATTTTTCCATGATCACCACCCTTCCTTACGAGCCATAAATTCAAAATTTAAAGCTCTGGAAGGCATGCATAAAATTATGCATATCATTTGTAGAATATAAACACAAAGTACAACAAGTTATGGATTTTTGATTCAAAATTGATTTAGTTCTAATTTTTGCTTAGTTGATTAAATTTATCACATAAATCAATCAACTTCTATAGGCCACATAAGAGCAAGAGAACCAATTCTCTTAACAAAAGTAAATTGGCCATTAGAACGCAAAAATATATTTGAACTATAAATCAATTAAACGCACAAAACGCCTAAGGTTGGCTCTGATACCACTGTTGGGGTTTCATGAATCATGTATAAGAAAAATTAACGAAATAAACGCAGCGGAAACAAAGATATATTTTACACATGATTCTCCTTAGGCGTTGTTCATGCGTTTTAATAAAAAATCTAAACATAAAAGGAAGTTAAACGGAATACCTCTCGAAGCGCGCTTTGAAACAAGTCGGTTCGGATGTTCTATAGTACGAATCCCATAAGCGTCGGACCTCTAGTTTAGACACACCAATGACGAACGTCGAACGGAAGAGAGAACTTTCGGATATCCACCACTTCGATCGTGCTAGCAATCACGTGGAAAGAATCCGTCGTATTCTTGATGTATAGTAGTCACGGCCCGAACAAGAGAATTGTTTCTCTTCCTCGTGTCTCAAAGACACAAGAACACACGCACACTTTTTCTCAATATTCAGCAACTAGAGAACTCCAAATTTTTATTCATGGTGAAAAGCGGATCCGGAACAAGAAGACAAAACACACGAAGTCCCTTTTTCCAATTTTTTAGCAGCTCATTTACTCTCGTCCCTCAAAGGTTTTTATAGAAAAAAACCGACCAGCAACGGTTGCTAATCGATGGACGATCAGCAACCGTTGCTGATCGTCCATAGTAGACGATCGTGCATGAGCAACCGCTCATGCACGATCTTGGCATGATGGTCAGCGGTTGCTGACCATCAATGCTTCGTGCATAATGGTCAGCAACCGCTGACCATTACGCTTCGTGCACATGCATGAAGCTTTACCCCTTTTTTTTAATTATTTATTAATAAGTTAATTTAGGGCATACTACTAACATGCATGACATTTTCTTGACTAAAAGATCATGTGTGTTTAGAGTAGAGATCAACTGAGAAAAGGCAAACAACATCTTCCTAAAATTCATGTTTGCCACTTCTGTCTCAACTCATTTTCATCAAAAAATTCACAACACTTAGGGTTAGTTTGATTACAATTCTACTTCCAGAAACAATTTCTGTTCAAAAATATATATATATTTTTAAATGGCCTTAGAAAATCCAACGTAATGTTATTTAAGGATGGATAGCTAGAAATGGTAGTAGAGAGTCCCACTAATTTATGACTCACAATATAAGGAGGCTGCCAATAAAACTTTGGGCATTGTGATAAATATGTGTATAGACGTTCTGAGCTTTTTAAACTGCAAGAAGAAGAGCAAATGTTGCTTGGTGGAATCGACAATGCTAAAATAATTGAGGATGGAAATGATCCTAAAGTTGATGCATTTATTTTCATAACTCATCAAACCTTCAAGCAAATGACTTCAAGAATCCATGAAGCATAGGCCTATTCGGCTACTATGAACACTAGACAAATGATAACGCAAAAGCTTGTTCAGAGCCATCTAATTTTCTGTTGAAACATAATTGCATAAGATTTTAAATAATGTCTCAAATATTATCTTAAGGGAAGAAGATTAGAGTCACTAAGCTTTTGTGACCTAACGTTGTCTTTAAAAGAAAACGGCATTCAAAAATCCATATAGTAAAGCCCTAACAGCTTATTCAATTTTGAATCAAATTTTTATCAAGAAAAAATTATTTTTTTTATGCTGAACTAATTCTAAACTAGAATTTAGACTAAAATGTAGTAAAACTATTCAAAATCTAATTTCTATATTTTTTTCCTAAATTTTTGAATTTTTGAATTTTTTATTCTGAAAAATGAGTACTTGGATCAAGTTAGGAGACCAAACCTTGTGTTAACTGTGTAAAGACAAGTGTTAGGTCAGGTTGAGCTTATTTTTCGAAAATGACATTAAGTCTCTTTTTGTTCTTGGAATAGAAAAAAGAAAAGGGAAATAAAGGAAAGATTTTTTTTTTTAAATAAATGATAGAAATGCCCTTAACTAGCCGATAACATTAAGCCTTTATTTGAAACTAACATGATCACTTTAGGCTCTTATTTGAAATAAGATACACTTCAGGTCTTTTGAAAAAAAGATGACATGTCAGACCTTTATTTAAAATAAGATCTACATTATACCCTTATTTGGAATTTTCCCTAAATCTAACAATAGCTTTTTTCGCAAAAGTAATGAAAAATCAAAGAAGTCTAGATTTTTAAGTATTATTTACATTTAAATCATGGATTGCCGTTGGAACTCAAATTGAATCAAGGAGCAATGTACATGCTTTTAGAAAGCTTGCCAATTGGAGACATCATAGAATTACAATTCAAAATCACTTACGACTGCGTCTAGATAAGTGGTGGTCAACTAGACAACTAAAAAGAAGATAATCTAATCAAATAATTGATGACTACCTTCCAAAATGGCCACAAAATTGAACAAGAGAAAAGACCAATATCAATCATTAAAGGCTTGTTTGTTTGTTTTTGTTTCTATTCCCCGGAATACAAATTTATGTTCTTTTGTTTCGGGGAATAAAAATGTGTTTGTTTATACTTTTATTTTATTTTTTTGGGTAAAAGGTAAGAAAAAGGAGAAAAATTTGTTTACACTTTTGTTCCTGGAAACAAAAAATCTATATTTTTGTTCCTGAGAATAAATTTAGAACAGAAATAAGAAACAAGAAAAAATTGTTTCTTGATCTCAAGAACACTTTTTGAAGAAACAAAAGAACAAAAACACAACACTTATTTCTTATTATTTCTCCTTTTTCTTCTTTTTTTCTTTGGTCGGTCGCTGGCCTTGGCCATGGCTGGCGACCGGCCGTTAAGGGCTGGCAACCTCACTAGAGCATCGCCGGCCCTCAGCGAGGCTCGGCCTCCCAAGCGGCGCGAGGCCAGGCCTCGCCAAGCCACCGGCGATCTCGCTAGGCCATCGGCGAGGTTGGCCTCCGGCGAGCTCATCGGACATCGTCCCGTGGCCAGCAACCGGCCAAAGAGAAAAAGAAAAAGAAAAAAGGAAATAAAAATTAAAAAAAATTATACAAGTTTACCAAATGTGTTTTTGTTCTTTTTCTATTCCAGGAATAGAAATTTCATACACTTAGGGCGCGTTTGGTAACGATTCCGTTCCCGGGAACTGATTCTGACAAGAAATGATTATTTTTTATTCTATTCCCGGGAACTGATTCTGAGTAAAAACACGTGTTTGGTAATTGTCTAAAATTTCTGATTCTAGAATAGAATTGCGTTTGATAACGTGTTTATTGATTCTGTTCCAAATTATTTTTTAAATTTTTAAATAATTTTTTCTACATTTTTACTTTTTTTTTTTTTTTTTTCTTTTCTTTTTTTTTTTCATTTTTTCATTTTTCTTTTTTTTTTTTTTTTCCTTTTTCTCCTATTTTTCTCCTTCTTCTTATGGCCGGTTGCCGATCCGGCGATCAGCCGGACAAGGGCCGGCAACCTCACTAGAGCGTCGCCGGCCCTCGGCGAGGCGGCCCTCGTCGGCCAAGCCTCACCGGCAGCGGGCGAGGCTCGCCCGGCCTCGCCGGTGGACAAGCGGGCCCTTGGGGGCGGGCGAGGCCCGCCCGGCCACCGGTCGAGCTAGGCGAGCTCGGCCGATGGCGGGCGGGCCTCGCCCGGCCCCGGCGAGGCCGAGCCACGTCGGTGGATAGGCGGGCCTCGCCGAGGCTGGGCGAGCCTCCGGCAAGCTCGCCGGAACGGCGGCCGGCGGCGGCGAGCGGCGGCGGGCGGCGGCGGGCGACGGTTGTGGGATGGACGAAGGAAAGAAAAAGGGTTTTATTGTGTTGATTTTTTTCGATTCTCGGACGCGAGAATCAATTTTTTTTTTAATTCTTAAATCTTCTCCAAAACTGATTCGGGGAACAAAATTGTTTCCGTGAACAAAAATTTTACCAAACGCGATTCTCGTCCCAAACTGATTCTGGGAACAAAAAATCAGAATCAGTCACTGTTTGGCATGTTGCCAAACAGGGCCTTACTAAACGCGTTTTTTTGTTCAAAAATTGTACCTCGAAATAGAAAGTTTTTTTTCTATTTTTTGTTCCTTAGAATAATTTTTTAATAGAAACGTTACCAAACGCAGCCTAACTAGACCGGCGCAATTCGAGAAATCTCCTATTATAGAGTCCAGTTACTTGATCAGCAACGGCCCACGTGATGGCCTTGCCAGGCGGGATTCTCATGAGCCGAGGCAGGAGTCCTTTCCACAAAGCGAGAAGTCCTCTCTCTCTAGAAATTGTCTGAACGACATGAATCATGCCCTTGTACTTCAACACTCCACCATGTCGGCTCTGAGCCATTAGCCTCGTCTTGACGACACGTAAGAGCCCGGTGCACACCGGACCTATAGTTCCTGCTAAGAATCCTGAAATCATGGACTGCCATGGTCGGAGGACGTCGTGATCGCTTTCGTGCTTCTTCCATAGTAACTCATCAGAAGCATTCTTGGCTGTAAACATAGCAGCCCGGTTGGGTCGGTTCCGCATGACCGTTGGCGCAGCCCGTAACCAAAGCCCATGAAGGCCTTCTTCGCAAATAATCGTCCGGGCACGATGAATAGGATCCTTGTATTTCAAAAGCTCCGGACTCAAACCTTTCTGTTGCTGCAGTCTGATCTTGACAGCCTGCCAATGACCTCATCAGTTAGTTCCCACGCGATACATGTAATTTACACAACTCGCCAGATTAACCATTATGCAGCACGAACCTTTTCAGCAAACTCAAGTAGAACAACATCAAAAGCATCTGCATTTACTCATTGTTAAAATCTACAATGTTATTAACTACATATGTATTTAACCCGACCCAGGCGAACTTCTCCAACAGATAAGCAACTAATGAGTCTAGCCCTATGAAAGAACCTGCAAAATTTCCATGTACTCTTCTTTCACATGAAAAAGGCTAATTTTTTTTTTTTTTTTTTTTGTGACTCAGGGAACCCGCGCACCGTACCAACACTGACAGCCCGAAAGATCCGGGGTAACGGGGGGTAAACCCTAGGGGCAATACGTGCTAAAAATGCTAATTCTTTATCCACTCGTTCTCCATGTATTTTGATGCTAATCTCAAAGAATAAGAACTGTCCATATTGTTGTACATCTCGGTGATTACATAAAAGTAGTAGGAAGGATTATAATGCTAGACTTTGGTTATAATCCCTTTGAAATTTAAAAGTGTGTTTTTTTTCAAAAAATAAAAAATAAAATGAATGATTTAAGATGTAAAAATAATCATCAGTGTTGCTTACAAAAATGAATTAACTATATATTTAGATATAGGGTTAATACTTTGAAAAATCTCAAACTGGTATATTTGTAATAAATTTACCTCAAATTAATTTTTTGACCACTAAAAACCTTAAACTGGTATACATTTGACAATTTTACCTAAAACTGGTATACTTGTGATAAATTTACCGTATGTTAGTTTCCATTAAATTTTACTATCAAATTATTAACTTGAATGACACATGACAGTTAGTTGATGTACCGGTTTGTGATTTTATTCTCCGTTTGTCATATTTATACAATTTTTGTGATTTTTTGTGGTATTAATTTAATTTAACGGATGATATAGTTGTCATAAATGTATCAGTTTGGAATTTTTTGTTGTCGAATAAATTAGTTTGAGATAAATTTGTCACAAATGTACCAGTTTAAAATTTTTCATGATTAAAAAAATAAGTTGAGGTAAATTTGTCACACATGTACCAGTTTGGAGTTTTTCAGGATATTAACCCTTAGATATAAATTAATATTGACAATGAAAATATTTTCACATAATTTCAAGTAATATGAGTAATTATTTTTTCAAATCATTAATTTTTTATAAAACAAATGGAGCCATCCTTGCATGCATACTGACAATAGTGGTTTACAGCATTGACGTACATCCACTTTTGAGCCCCTCCATTTCCCTTCCATCAAGGCATAAGCAACCTTTCAAGAATATTATATCTTCTTGCGTCCTCCTCATTGAACTACAAACAACAAAATTTAGCTTCATCTAATCCTTTCAAACGTACGATTCCTAAAAAATAAGCCTACATTTTAGATCACATAGCAACAAACCAACTTCACTCCAATCAACTCAAAACCCAACCAATCGCATTCCCGATCAACCGCTAACCTCAAATGAAGTGACAATCACGAGAGCCTTGAGCGCCCCGATGCCGAAGCCGGACAAGAGCCTGGCCTTGTTGGTGACAGTCTCGGTCTCTGGGTCCTTGAATATCGACTCGAACATGGCGTTCGACCACATCCGGAGCGTGTACTTGAGTGTCAGGTGGGTCGTGAACGGCGTCAGGCCCTTCCAGAGAGCTCGGACGCCCTCGGTTTTGGCGATGGTGGTGCCACAGTGGGCGATCCCCTTGTAGGCACCAGACTCGTCGAGCTGGAGCTCAATCTTGATGACGTCGGTCGGCTGGAGGCAGCACGCCTCCACCGTGCCCCCGAGCAAGCCCGAGATCGCCTTAATGTAGGGCACAACGGTGCACTTGCCGTCGGAATGGGAGGAGGCGCGCGGCTCGCTTGCCATAGCAGTTGTTTGGCGTTCAATAGGATTGGCATTGAGCGGTGCTCGCATGTTGCCGGCTTATATAGAAGAGAGAGACAGAGAGATGAGTCGAAGTTCTCTCTCCGGCGGGCTTGAGATCTTTGGAGGCTTCGGTGAGCGGCGGATCGGAGATGGCGTGGTGAAGTGAAGCAGACCCGGAAGACCGCGTTTGCTCTGACCATCTTTGGTTAGTTACAAAAAGGTTAAGATCCTGACCAATATTATAATGATAGTGCTGTCTGATGATGCATTAATATATATATATATATCCTCCCACACATTTTCGCTTTTGAAAAATTATTATTAACTTACACATGCGTGATAACTGATCATTTGCATAATTCCAATCATAAGGAAAAAGCAAATACGATACAATTAAAATTGATTGTTTTTTACCAAATGTATCGTAGTTGACCTTATATATGTTGACACCAATATGCTCAAAATTCATATCTAACAAATTTCTTGTTAGGAAATCTATTAAAAGCCTATCTAGTTACACTCCAATTCCTTCCTATTTCTATTTTTTTTATTCTCCGGGATATAAAAATATTAGAAATTCGTTTGGTAATGCCAGTTAATTTTTCTATTTTCCAAAACAGATCAATGGCTAAGAAATAAATTTGGAACATAAATAAAAAGTATAAAAAATTATACATTTTCTTGTCTTGGGAACAATTTCTGAAACAAGATTATTTTCCTTTTTTTTCTCTTTTATTTTGTTTCCTTTCTCCTTTCTTCTTCTTCTTCTTCTTCTTCTTCTGCTTCTGCTTATGCTTCTCATTCTTCTTATGCTCCTACTTCTGCTGCTCCTCCTCCTCCTCCTCCTGCTCCTCCTTCTCCTTTTCCTGCTTCTTCTTCTTCTTCTTCTGCTTCTCCTGCTTCTACTTCTCCTTCTCCTTCTCCTCCTCTTCCTCCTCCTGCTTCTTCTCCTTCTCCTTCTCCTTCTGCTACTCCTTCTCATTCTCCTCTTTCTCCTTCTCCTCCTCCTCCTCCTACTTCTGCTCCTTCTTCTTCTCCTTTTGCTCCTCCTCCTCATTTTCCTCCTTCTTCCTTCTTCTGCTTCTACTTATGCTCCTCCTCCTCCTCCTCCTCCTCCTCCTCTACTAGGCTTGGCATCTTCTTCTTCTTCCTCCTCTACTAGGCTTGGCAATTGATGCTACCTAGCTAGAGATAAGACCTCACGCGGCCTTGGGGAAGCCTTGCTATGGCTAGTCGAGGTTCAACCTCACCTAGCCACCGCAAGTTTAGCTTGGCCCAGCAATGGCGAGACCGACCTTACCCAACCACAACAATGCCAGCTAGAGGAGGACTAATAAAATAGAAAAAAAAATAGAAAAACCTTACATAATTATTGAAAAATTGAAAGAATTTCTATGTCAAAAAAATTTGAAGATTTTACCCAACACATTCTTGTTCTTTTTTTTTTTTTTTTTTAATTTCAAGAATAGAAATTTTATATAGTTACCAAATGTCTTCGAATGCTCAACAGCTTGTCCAATGAACAAAAAAAAAAAAAAACTATTTCTAAGTATAAATTGTTCTTAGGAACAAAATGATTACTAACTACACCATAAGTTATGAATTATAAAATTTTTAAAACTTAGGACCAATCTATTAATGGAAAAAACTATAATTTTTTTTTTCAAATTATGTCAATTATGATACATTTACCTTAAAATTTTTTGTGACATCAAAAATCCCAAACTATACTTGCCTTGACACATTTATACTAATTTTTTTTAAAAGAAAAACCTAAACTTGTTCTTACATGCCACATTTACCTTTAGATAATTTTATTAACCAAAAGAACGTCATTTTTATTTCACACGTGGGTATTATGTCAACACCGTTTGCTTTTTAGCGTCTATGTAGACAAATTTTTTAACAGTTATAATAGACAGAATTTGATAGAGGATAAATATGTCACACAGAAACAAGTTTGAGAATTTTTGTATCACGGAAAACAGTTTATAATAAATATATCACAGTGGGTATAATTAAGAGTTTTTGGATGGTTTTGCCCAACTATCAGAAGATACTAGAAAAGATACTAAAGATCGACAATAATGAAAAGCTAGGCTCAAGCTAGGAAATGAATAGTCAAACCAACATGGTATGTTAGATCGATCCAAAACAAGACAAAAACTACTAAATTTGTAATGGTTGAACTCGAACCCATGTTTGCTGACACAATTACTCAAAACTTACGCCTAATAGACTAAGTCACATTATTAAAAATTTAAGGCTAACTCGAAACTAAAGATTAAAAATCATAAAGGGAAGTAAGGCTAGAGTGGGGAGACTGAAAGGGGCAAAGTCCAACGACCAGGGGACGTTAGATCAATTAAAAAAAAGATAAAAACTACCAAATGTGTAATGGTTGACCATATAATCGCAGATGCAACTACTCAAAACTTGTTTCAAATAGACTAAGTTACATATTATAAAATTTTACAACTTTTAAGACCAAGCTATCGCAAGAAACTAAGGGTGTATTTGTTTTGCGGAATACATTTTCAGGGAAAACATTTTCCTCATTTTTTGGTGTTTGGGTCGCTCAGGAAAATGAGTCAACGGAAAACGTTTTCCTAGTCAACAAAAAATGTTTTCCTAGCAAAGCTTAAATTCAGGAAAATGATTTTCCCTTGAAAGGACCGGAAAACGTTTTCCGAATCTACCAAACTTAGATTTGATGCTTGGTTGACGAACAATTATTCTTAAAAAATATATTTAAAAAATGAATATGAATTTTTTATTTAATAAAAAATAAAAAAATTCGAATTTGCTTCTTTTTCTTTTTCTTTTCTTCCTTTTTCTTTTTACTTTTTCTTCACCCGTCATCGGCCACAAGGACAGCCAGTGAGCTCTAGTCTCATTAGATTGAGCGATCTCATGGCCTTCAACAATAAGACTTGAGCTTGCTTGAAGCCGATAAGCCTCGAGCCTCGCTAAATCGAGTGAGTTTGTGGCCTCCAATGATGAGGCTCAAGCCTCGCCAGATTGGATGAGCTCGCAACCTCTAGTGGCCAACTAGTGAGCTCACCACCTCTGGCAAAAGCTGGAGCTCACCCCTTGTAAGTCAGCCGGGACAAACCGCCAGAGGAAGCAAAAGGGATGGCGTGAGGAAGCTGAGGAGTGAAGGACAAAAAGAAGGAAAAAGAGAAAAAGAAAAAGAAATAAAAAGAAAGTAAAGAAAAAATAGAACATAAAAGTAAATAAAAAACAATATAAATTTTGAAGTTTTTTAAATTAAAAATTCATTTTTTTTTTCCTGTGATGAAGTTTGAAATTATTTTTTAATGAGATCCAAACGGCAGAATGCATTTTCAATTATACATCACCAAACAAAGGAAATCGCACCCTAAGTTGGGATTCCAAATCCAATTGTCTGATCTTAAGTATGAACTTAAATTGCTTTGTCTAAAGCTTTGTGCAGACCTTAGCATTCCTTGGACGTAAAAAGACCAGAGGGTATTCTCCCATGTCATTTTCAATCATTACGTAGTCAATCTATCAAAGTAAAACAGACGTTCATTACAAACACCCTCGGAAGAAAATCCCGTGAAGAACAGCATTTTCTCCAACGTATTTACTGGAAATCAACTGATTTTCTACCTATCTATCTAGATTACCTAGCAGCTAATTGAATCTGCATTCGTTGTGCCATACCCTGTAGAAATTGACAAAGAGACGGTGGTCAAAATTGTGTCTCAAGAGTCGAGAGCGCCAACTTTTGCCATTCGCATGCAACCTACTCTAGGACTTTTAACTGCATCGGTCAATTTACTTCACATCCTCATTAGGGTTTTCATCGACTAAGAGCGATAAATCGAATCATTTTGTGCCTACTTAAAACAGACCAGGGAGGATGATGAAATTATTCTGAGCAAAGAGATGTCACAACTCCATCAACGAAAACACAGGAAGATCTCAGTCTTCTCAAAGGATTTCACAAGAATGAATCCGTCACGTTACAACAACCCCGTAAATGATCGGCATAAGGGAGTTGGTACACAGCGGACGCAGAAATTGTGCTCAGAAGAGAAGCACGATATTGTCACTTCACACATTCTTGGCCTATCAGGTAAAAGATCATGTGCGTGTAGACTGCAAATCAACGGAGTAAAGGCAAACAGCATCTTCCTAAAATTCCCGTTTTGCATTTCCGGCGCAACTCTTTTTCATCGAAATTTCACAACACTCAACAGCTGTGACCCCTGACTTTACATGTTAGGACTGGCAAAGTCCGAGATATTTACAGAGTTTCCCGCTACCATGACGGCAAGAATGAATTTTGCTGTTATCAAAATCAAACCACAAATGGGGAAAATTTTTTGAAGAATATGAAAGCTCACAACCCAGCAAGAACGCTCCAATTTACCTGGATAAGAAAGAAAGAAAAAATTAAGCTGAAGGCATCTTATGATGAGCATAGAAAATATCAACCTTTTGTCAACATGATTAACTACAGACTTTGAATATGCACGCACATAAAGAAGGTAAGGAGAGCACGATAGGAGGCGATAAATCAAATTAGAGGTGGTCAACCATGCATAAAGCACCTCTAAGGCAACCCTGTGCATGAAGCTCCCGTGATGCAGGAGGTCCAGAGAAGGGTCGGACCACTTCCGGTCTCAGGTATGCAGCCTTAGCTTGCAATTTTCATGATAGGCTGTTCCCACAACTCAAACCTGTGACCTCCACATCACACGGCGACAACATTACCGTTGTGCCATGGGTCCCCTTCATGCACAGAGCACCTCCAGTGATGATAACACTGTTCATCAGAAAGAGAGACTTACAGATATATCTTTCTCCTTAATAGTGGACGATCACAACAATCTGAAGGGCACAACGTGAAACACCACTCGTTGGAATGTGTATGAAGGGCCACGACTCAACACAACATTCGCTTGTTTGTAGATGAAAACAAAACTATTGCATCTTCAGCGCTTGCTTCAATTGTGCAAATGCAGCTGGATGCATTCTGCTGATGGCAGAATTAAACGATTCTCCATGGATGTTAGCACATGCTTGAAGATTTTCCCGGACTGAGCTCTCTAGTGATAACTGGTTGACAGGGTCTGAGAACTTTATCTGTTGAAAAGGCCTTAAAACTATTAAAAACGAGAAAAAGCAGAAGGCTGAAGTGTTTTCACACACATTTGTATGTACTAGGTTTGAGGGAAGCCAATCAATGTCCACCTGTCTTCTTCTTAACTCTTTACTTGGAATGGCTTCAAATTGACCTCCACTTGAGCCCGTAGTATCACTACTGAATTTTGTTTATTCACAAAGATCAGTGTTTTACTCATAAAAGAAGTTTGATACAATTCAATGAACCGGATAAAGCAGCATGTTTAGGAACTAACCCGGACTCTTCCTCATTCACCTCATCGTTTCCACCCATGATTACACTCGTGCAGACGCTACATGAATCAGAATAAAGGTGCATGCATAAGCAATATCTATAAGAATTTCACCAAATAAATGGTGATAAAATTGACTACCTCAGGATCTGATCAAGCTTGTCAAGAACTTGAGGCATTCTCAGGGTCAGAATAATAGAAAGGGCTAATCCAAGTGTCTTCTTTTGGATGGAACCCACATTGTCAACCTTTAAAGGAGCATACAAGTAAATCAAAGTTTCAAAGAGTCAAATAACCTAAAGAATGATTGCAATATTAAGGACAAAGACGTGGTCAAAGATCTCACTATTTGAAATGACAAATTAACAAAAGTCACTACCCTGCAAAAGTTTCCAGAGTCACGTATTTTATAAAATTTATTTCGCTGCTACTTATTTGATAAAGACATGAGAAATTACAACTTCACTACAAATAAAATGTAATTCAAAAGTTCTATGACCCATTTGTGCAAGGAATTTCGAAGGATGGACTAAATAAATGCAGCTAATTCTCCTCAAAGCAACACAAACCAAATTTTTACAGTGTGAGGACACTTGTGTACATGAGAGCTGAAGGTCCAGCAAATTGGCTTCCTTAAGATATTAACCATTGAAATCTCATTTTAAGCTGCTCGCAAAAGCTAACACAGCATGATAAGCAACTTGCAGCATCAAAACACAGAATAGAACCTAGTTCATTTGAGTACATGGCACAAAGTGGGCTTGATTCCTAATTTTACAATAAGGAATTCAACATAGAAAACTGATAGGTCAGGATATATGGATGATGCAATGCCTATCGGTTCAAATATCTACTTTCTAAATCATTTTTCAACTGCATCAAAGATCAAAAACTTCGTGTCTAGTTCCCAATTTAACCAGTAAAACTAGCTCAATCAACATCTGAACTTTATTTTCCTCCAACGACAACTGAATTTATAAAAAAGGCTAAGTTATTTGATTTGACATCCAAGTCCCATTTTACTTCAACTACAATAGAAAGAGCAGAAAATTTTCAAAAGAAAAAGAAAATAGTTTACAGATTTGAAAAACTTGGTAAAATTATCTTCCCCTAATTACTTGTATATTGTCTTGAAGTTATTTTTTCAAAAAAAAAAAAAAAAATTTAAGAAATTGCTTTTTTCCAGTTTAGCCAGGTTGAAATGATCTTCAATTTGCCCTTTCCTTTTTTCTGATTTTCTGGCTTTGACCTGTCTATGATCCAATAATATGGGGGTCAAACCACACATGCAACCTACTCAGTTAGAAATGTCCACTTCAGTTTCGAACATTGCTTTCAATTTAACACAAAGTTTCCTTTCAACTTCAAGTTGTCGACTAGTGCCTTAAAAAAAAGACTCTTTTTCTTTCTGGTTGCCAAAATAGTGGGAAAAGGGGCAAATGGTATTAGCAACTCTCTTGGATGTCTCAGTAAGAGTTCCACACCTGCCATAGAATATTCAGTTTAAGTCATGCAGATTGTGTGCAACGATTATTTAGATGGTAAGCTTGTCACTGCAGCTCCACCATGAAGCCAGTACATTCAAAGCTGGAAGCTCCCTAGTCAATCTGTTCCACATAAGTTCTAAAATCCCAGAAGCTACTAGGAATCAAAGCCAGGACCAAGGCTTGTCCAAACCACTTTGAAGCAAGCCTTGAACAACTAGGCCAACTGCCGAGCTGGTAAAAACCTCAAGTTGGTAATGAACAAGTTAATGGGACTCGTATCCATCACTCCACTTTCTTCTCACTCATTCCCCTTCCTACAATATGTCAAAAATATTTATTCCTCTTGACCAAACAAAGCCTTACTCTTCATGCTAGGGGTGTCCCCAAAACCTGCGCCAACCCAACCAGATCCATCCCGGACCAACCCGACCCGACCCGGCTCAACCTTATAATTAGGGTATTTTGGGGTCAGGCCTTTTTAGGTGTTGGTATTGTTTAGGTTCAGGTCAGGTCAGCCCAGGTTTTCTCTCTCCGCACGTGCGCAACAAGGATGAAACACCTAGCTAATCGGCCCCGATGCCGGCCCGACCCAACCTGATCTCTTAGGTTATATAATATTTGGGTATCAGGTCAGGTCGGGTCACATATGGCCTTTAGAATTTTGGGTCAGGTCGGGTATCATAAAAACCCAACCCGACCCATTCACACCCCTACCAGAGATTACAGCAATTCCACTTCTATATCATTTCATGCGTTCCAAAAGTAGACAACTTGGAGGGTCTCCATACTCATACTAATCAAAGATAGATTTGAGGCAATGCATGCATTCATGGAGGTCTTCCACTCTAAGCCCACCAAACATAGCCTGCGCATTAGCAGTTGTTCCTTCCACATTTTTAAAATGTCATCCTGAAGCTGATGGTCAACAGATATTACCAAAATGACCAATTAGGAGACATGATTATTAGAAGTATAAAGGGTAAAATGGTCTCTAGGACCTTAAGGCTTATTTTGATGCTGATTACTAATGTATATATACTGATCTTTAATGAATAGTATGATCGACAGTTTTCCTTTCACATGGTATCTGCGCACTTCATGCAATATCTTGTTCATAACATCAAATTGCTTTTGAATTCTATTCAAAGACTTGAATTACCAAATTAGACTATTAGAACAAGCCGAAAATACTTTTCTCCAACTTAGATAATACATACTCTAAAGATATCCGGTTGGTTGTCCAAACATTTGGAAGAACACATACATGCAAACTCAGCCAAACACGAAACATCAACCAACGTTTTATCAGCTAGAACTGGATGAAGGATTAGCTTAACGGTCTTCCCGTCAAATAACAAATCTGAATGCAAAGGCAGGCACTAGAAAATTTTTGAAAAGATTCACTGTCAACTTCACTTAGAATTCCAAAACATAGGACCTTAGTTTAGTTGGAGAAAAGTCAATCATGACAATTACTATGACAGGAAATTTCACAAGAAGTTCAAAAGTAATCATTTCATACCCATGTAAGGATCATCTGTAGCAACAGCTTGAAAGAAGGGAACCAATCAAATTGAAGAACAAGAGAGCTTATTACCTTGTCAAGCCATGTGTCTACCAGGCAAAGTAGTACACTCTCTTCCACTTTCACTCCTGTGTTTTTAAGTGACAAGAAAAGGGAGGGCTCTGAAGTTAACTGTGCAAAGTAACTTGTGTTCATCACCAAAATCCTTGCTATTATTACAGCAGCAGATGACTTTACAGCTGTCTTTGATGGATCTTGATCGTTTCCTCCACTCAAGCACATAATAATCAATTTCTATGGACAGTAGGAAAAAAGGGGAGAAAATGAGATTTAAACAGAACCTCGAGCCAAATATCATTGAAAAGAGATTTTATAACCACAAAAAACAAGAAAAAAGAAACAGAAGAAAGAAAAGGAAACTGGCAGGTGACTCCAGAAAAAGCATCACGAGATATTTACAAAGAGAGCCAAATTACCTGAAGAGTACTGTTAATCAATGGCGGTACCTCCGCAGGAAAGCACTGACATTTAAACATATAACGTATTGTTAGATGGCATCAACTTAAACCAACTGCAGTAACAGTAAATCAATGCTTTACAGCAAAGAACCTAACATTGTTTATTGTGCCATCTCATCATCTCAACCAGAGGAGATGCATAGCAGAAGCTAATTAAATGAAGACCATTTACCTTAGCCAGAGAGATTGGCACATACAGCTCCCTAAAAAGCTGTTTGTGAACATTTGTGCATTTAGCAGCCAAAAGTAAGGGATGGATTGATCATTCATAAGTAATTCCAACAATGTTAAGCAACTGTCAGATCTTTTATCGGTGATATGAATTTAGTTTCTCTTAGGATCCAATTTTTGCAAGAACGCAGGATTAGGAATGCTTCAAGATACTGTACAGGTGGTTGCTAATCATAGGAGGATCTTGCTTTACTTGAATATATTTATGGAAGAACAGAGATCCTTCTACTCTTGCTTTCTTTGCATGGGAAGTTCTTCTAGAAAATTTAGGAATCGATAAACCCAAAAGAAGGAAAGATGAACGGATTTATTTGACAAGATGAACGGATAAACCCAAAAGCAGACGGTTCTTTGAACTGGCTATTGCTGCACCGAGATCAATTAACATGAACGGATTATTTGACAAGAGTATCTCAATGGACAGCAGACAGACTGTCCATGGAACTGCGGGGTGTGGAAGAGCTTACAACACATCTGAGAAAGAGGAGATGGCCTGGCCCTCTCACCTTTCACCTTGAAAGGAGAGAGAACAATTGAACTTTTGAGGGTAAATTGCAATTAGAGCAAAGGATGATGCCTTCGTGTTGTGGACTCTAATCATGCACTAACAATGCTAATACTTTAGCCACACCAAATGTTGTGTATGTTGTGTTCTACTTCTCTTTAGGACATCATTCATGGGAGTCAGATGTTCACAGAGGGCCAAAATGGGGTTAAGAAGAGATGCCCTACTGAATCACGATCATCTAATTCCTTTCCGTTCAATTAATTATTTTAGGAGAAGATGCTGTAAAGACTTGTGAATAGGAAGACAACCACTTTTTGGCAGAAAGAAAGTGGGTACTTGAACATGACTCATAAAGAATATGGAGAAAGTATGGTCTACTCACTCAGGACTAGACTTCAATACAGAAAGACACATGAGACAATTAAGTCTTTCATATCGCAGTTAAAGACAACAAGGCACTTCGATGTATACCGCATGACTACTGGAGTTGAATGAACTTCTTTGGAGAAGACCTTTTGAGCAAGCAACTGACATGCTAGAGATATTACCAGGAAAGAAACAGCACAAGTAGGATATTCACTAAACTCCTTTGAGGAGAGCACAATGGCTTACAGCTATTATGGCAACAACAAATGCCAGCACTTCTTGAGTAGCTTCTCTTCTGGTGGAGCTACTCCAATCCTTGCCATGGATAATTTGAAAAAATTGGAAATCTATTGTCGAGTGGTGCTGCCTCAGCAAGGCAAAGAAAAGGTCAAATCCAACACTTTATTCAGCCCACCAATGATTTGGGAAAGTTCATTTTAAGAGTGGGAAGTGATCACTAATATTTCCGGAGGGATTGTGGCCAAGGAATGCATTCTCAAACATGTAGCCAAACATAGAAGATCAAGAATCTGATTTCTCTGGTCTGTATTTGCTCAAATTGGAAAAAGGACTAGAGAAAAGATTCTTTGAAGGATATAGAATAGATGTAGCTACTCTTATATAAGCACATGGATTAATTTCTTAGCAGCCAAAAGCAAAAAGTTGGCCAGCACGGATAAGGACAGATGCTACAAACAACTGTAGCAAAAAGGCTAAAGAAAGCATAGCTGGGCTGCAAGAGATATCAAGAAAGCATCGTAGAAGGTATCTGAGAGGATAAATGCTTTACAGTACCCCTATCACTACCCCTGTCAACACGATCTTCCAACTTAAATGCACCAAAGGACCCATACATATACAGATATCTCAAGGATTTTCAACTGCTGAAGAGTGATCGCAAATGAGGCACAACCTTGCATTCAGTAACATTTTATATCTAAGCAAAGTTGCTACTTAAGGTGAAAAAAGATCACCACAAAACAAGATCTCATACTTTTAAGAGAATCAAAGCCATGAATGTTCTAAATATTATCAATTTATGCTTGCGAAAATGACTGCATTGATGGTCCACAAGTTCAGACAAGCTCACATCATAGACATTCTTTTACAGGTACATAGTCAGAACTTTGCATAAATTTCACCTAAATGTTGAAATATATCAAAACGATGCACATATGCACAGTTGAGCATCTGGCAGAAAGTGAACAGCCAACTAGAAATGATCCAAAGATCGACAGATATGGGATATCCAAGGATGACTTGCACCAGTGAATGAGCTTCACAACTTGGGCTCATATGATCTACACTTCTCAAGAATCTAAAGTTAAGTGTACCAAGATTCAAGCATCATGTGGACATAGCTCGACCAAGAAAATATATTAATCTTATTAATGATTTTATTGTTTCCTCATTTACAGTCATGCTACCCTCAAACTTTTGAGCATAAATCACCAGACAGCTGTGGACTTCTGATAAGTAGTACAAAAGAACAGAGTAATTTGAACTGGACATACACCAACGTTTTCTATTAAGGCAACAATTCTTTGCAAGTAAAATTAGTTTTCGTAATTCTTCTAAGATGAACTAAGGATCACAGAACTTCACCCATTAAATAGGAACTAGGGGTGTTTATCCACTCTAGGTTATTCAGAGATGCCAATATATCATAACACATACAGAGATTGAAACATATTGCACCTGAATCAGAACATCAATGACTGGCAGAGTGGATAGGAGGCCTCTATCATTCACATTTCCAACAATTAAGTCAAGCAGCTTTGCAATGCTGGAAGCATGTGTTCTCAAAAATTCTAAACCGCCCAAAATGATGTAACCCTCGATAATGTTGACAGCAACCTGACATAACAGCACAATGCCACAATCATAATATGGGCGATTATACAATGATGAAACAAATAACCAATAACTATTCAAGAGGACACAAGCAATGAAAGACACAGGCAAAATCATGCAAAAGCAATTCTGATCTTAAGAGAAACAACCTCTGGGCTACAGGACATTTTATCCAAAGCTCTTAAGCCATAGTAACCCAACACTTTGGCCCCATAATGTCACAGGAACTAATTTATAAAAGCGGCTAAGATGAAAGTATGAGTTCTTCATGCAAGTAGACCACTCAAGGCAAATTTACTTTCAAATGCAGCACTTATCATAGCATGTATAATCAATATAATCTTCTAGCGCATCTAGATTTAGAGCTTTTTATGATGACTACAAGCAAATGATGCATATCTAAGTGGTTCAGCTCCCAGCAGGAAATATTCATTGAAAAAACTACTCTCCATAAGCCAATTTGTCATCTCCCGCCATATAAGACAAAAATGGACCATAAGCATGAGGTTGGAGGTCTGTCAATAACAGACCCTGACATAAAAGAAAAACATGGACAATTGCGAAACGACAGCTATGTTTGGTTTAGGTTTTTCTTTTTAAGTATTTTTCTTTTCCATGCAAAGTCTGAAAGCAAAATGGAAGTAATTCAAAAATTTTAAAAACTATGAAATGTTCCAAATGTCACAGTGAACTACATGCTAATACATTTATGAGTTCTACGGTTTCAGATGTTCAACATCAAACGAAAATCAAACTTCAAACACGGTAAGATTTATAAAAGAAAATGAGATCACGTGTGCCATTAGATGAATCACAATTAGTAGGGGCATATTTCATGAGAAATTACACTGGATTAGTAAATCCTACAAGATTTACAATTTTCAAAATCATCGAGTGTATGGAAAAGTTTTATGTGCTTCATCCTACACAAACTAGAAAAAGAAAAGTTTGCAGCCACATTCATTCCTTGTCATGTTACATTCATAAAGAGAAAGAACTGATGCAGTGCAGGAGACTCTTAACAAAATTCTCTTTAAGGTCCTGTTGAATAGAATCACTATAGGGATGGTGCAAATAACATGAAAAGTTTTTAGAAGAAAAATTAACCTGCAAGTGATCAAAACTTCTTTCCATGATTTCGACCAAACATGGGAAGTATGACAACAGCTGGGGTACCATTGAAGGAGCATGAGAAATGGCAGCTTCCCATAACTGCACATTGCATCGCGTGTATTACTAAAATAAAACGAAATTGATAGAGACAAGCAATCATGTAGTGAAATTTGACCAAAAAATAAAGACAGCCATTTGAGAAACCAACCAGCATACTATCCTCGAGAAGATTAAGTTCATCCGGGCTATTTATATCAATTCCCTTTTCCAGAATGGGCAGTAGCATGTTATAGCAAATGGGTGACTGATAGCCAAGAGCAATGACAAAGTTCCGGAGGCCAATGAGAATTTGAATCTGTAATAGACTTTCACCAGAAGATTCCTCCCATACCTTGTTCATGAAAGACAAGTACGAAAATTAAAATTTGGGAGAAGGGAGGAGGGGGGGGGGGAGAAGAGAATGTGAAGATATTCAAGTCTCAGTAAAGAAAAATTACTTCTTAAATGTTGCTAAAGTCACTGCACGATGCAGATAAATGCAAATGGCATTTCAAGTGCATGAATAAATTATGCCGAAACCAATGTGGTTCAAGTAAGCTCCATTTTTTTCAAGCTAAGAAATGGACAATGAGCAAGCAGGGAGAGAGAGTTATAGAGCTCAACACACCACAACTCCTCAGGTAATCTCCATTAATGAAGCCCAACATGGAAAGCAAAAAACTCAGGATACCAATTGCCTATCAATTTTACCTCTATAAGTACTGTATTATGACCGTATCCAGATGTGTAAAGACTCATTCCACGATGAACAAATCCTATCTTTTTTTCTTGGTAAATTTAATTTATGAACAAATAAGAATTGTGGGATGTTCAGAAAAGAGTCTAATCAAGGCAAGCGATAATGAATACATCTCTAAACAGAATATGTTGAAGTCTTTTCTTTAGAATTATAAAACACAGAGCAATAACATATGCTTGCATGATCTATTACTAGCTCATGACTTTAAAGGATAGGGCAAGAAGCTCTACTCCAACGTCAACTTCTCCACCTAATATCCTGAAGATCTTATAGTCATTGTCACCCACCCATTCACAAATTATCTACCATCTTGACAAGGGATTGGTGGAAGTAAGAGAAGCCAATCACGGATTTAATAAAGGTTTCCAACTACTAAATCATCTCAAATGATGCCCAATCAAATATTCGCCACCTGCAGAGGTGTAGGGCAGAGCTATTTTCAGAATCCCAATTGTTTGCCATTTTATACTTTGGTGATATTGTGCTCCAATAATAGACAAAGCAAAACTAGTACAGAATTAAAGTAATACCTTCTGAAAGAATTCAATCAGTTTGCTTGAAAATGGAACCATATCATTCACGTATGCAAGTAGTACTGAAATCAAATTTAAAACCTGAACCTGCAAACAGAAAAACATTCATAAAAGAGTTTTTGTCCATGTTGACATAAGAAAGTTCACGTCACAA
The DNA here is from genome assembly GCA_014182405.2 of Eucalyptus sideroxylon. Taxonomy (NCBI): domain Eukaryota; kingdom Viridiplantae; phylum Streptophyta; class Magnoliopsida; order Myrtales; family Myrtaceae; genus Eucalyptus; species Eucalyptus sideroxylon. Next base: position 11,519,040 of record CM024548.2, on the reverse strand, counting down.
AGTACGCAGTAACTTTTGTTGAGATACAACCATCCGTCCAAATAAATAATCATCATGAAGCTATATAAGGAATAAAATTCCTGAAACATATCTAACAGAACAAAAGAAGGATAAGCCATCCATTATAGTTTTGCATCACAGTATTATGCTTTTGTAATCTAGGTTTTACTGTTTTACCTAATGAACCAACCAGGTTTCATTCTGGTCACATACAACATTCATTCAGCAGTTAAAAAGTAGTCACCGAACTTCAGCATGCTCCTTGAATCAAAACTTTTGAGCTGTACCACGTATCTTCCAATTCAGTCAACAGGATAGATGGGGCTATAAACATTACAAGGGTTGACAATACATAAAGAGTACAGCGTAGCTACTACATATTTCAGTACAGATGTGGTGGTCGGCCAATGTGCATTAGTTTCCAGCCAAATCCAGCATGAAAAGCCATCGAGCTAAGAGTACTACAGAGAACTTAACCTCAGATAGTGATGCTGAAGATATAATGTAGCCAAGCAAAGCTTTGTACAACAATTTTATTCAAACTTTGTTAACTTGTTATGTTACCTTTGAATCAAATTCCTGGACATCCTCCACCAAATTAAAGCAGAGATTAAAGCAGATTGCAACAAGATCAGTGAATTCACTTTGCAAGAAGTTTGCATCTTCAATGTGTGAACACAAGGACCTACAGGCTGCCAACTGCCATATTAGACAAACAACTTCAGATATTAGAAAGTACTCTGATACCGTTGATTAAAGATTTTGTCAAATAATTAAAAAAAGTAGGAGACATTTCATATCTGTGAATTTTCAGTTATGCATCATACCCTGACTGCTAGGTCCTTGTGCTGCAGAAGCTTTATCAAAGCACAGTACACTGGTCTTTTTATATCATCTTTGATCTGCATGCATCCATCAGAAAATCATCACAAAACAGAGTATGGATTGCAGAAAACACATAAAGGACAGACTCCACAAAGAGTAGCTGAAATATGAAGATCGAATATGTGAGAAAAACATCCTCGAAAAGACCTCTTATTCTAAGAAAGTATTCACTTCTTCAAAAATCTGATGCAAACCATCAAACACTCTATTATAATAGTCAAAAAAGACCATAGTGCAAGATTTCTTTTTAATTTCTCCTCCATTCTGCTCTGGGAACCAATGAATTAGGATTCTCTAGCCACTTTAAGCCAATGATGACATAAATTATCCAGCACTTGCCTAAAGATAAGCAATCGTCCAGGAAATGGCAGAAGGAGTTGACATGATAGATTGAGAGAAAAGAACATCATAAAAGCATTTCTGGTTTTATCTTAACTTCGTCACCAGTGGAACCAGTAAAACTGATTAGGAAGAAACACAAGCTTTATAAACTTCAAACTACTCCAGGCCGGAATTTGCTTATCACTACACACCCTATGTAGGGAGACACCCCCCATAAAAAAGCACTTCTATCAGATCATGTTTCTGCCTTCAGCACTTCCAAGAATTCACTGAAAAGCTCACATGCATCCCAGACTCCCAGTTCCAAAAGAATAAGGATGTAGTGACCAGCACAAACATGCATACACACATATCACATAAGCATCACATTGACTTCGACCAGCATTTTCATGAACAATCAGAACACATGCAGTAAACCCATGAGCAGGAACTTGCCTTAGAAAATGCAGTAAAAGATTTGTGAAAGTTTGAATTGCCACATTATTTGAGTGCACGAGTTGCTAGAACAACAAAGGCAGAGTAATCTCAATCCAAAATTTATCTTAGTGTTCTGAGATATATCTCCAAGCATCAAGAATGAACACCAAGTAATGAGACATGACTTTGCATCTCCCCCGCTCTAGAGCTGTACATAGGAATATTCATCCACTTAAAAAATTTACCAGAATTCTCTCTCATGAAGATATTCTCATCAGAAACCCCAAGTTTTCTTGGAAGCAAGTGCCAATAAGTAGAAGTGAGTTAAGATTCAAAAACAAATCTCAGTAGAAGCATAGGGCAATATTGTCTTTTTAAATATTAGCATGTAACATTGATATCAGAACAAGTGCAACTGCCAGATTACACAAATTTAAGCACCAGTTGCAGAAAATAAGTGCCTTTACTCAGGAGAATGGAAAAAGGTTACCTCAGAGACCCAGTGTCCCAATATCAGTGCAACCTTCCTATGAATGATCCGCATGTTAGGATGATCATTCGAGAGTTCAAGAGATAGTGCACCATTGAACCTGCAATTAGGAGTTTCGGGAAGAGAAGTCTCAAGTCAGGAGGTTACCCTGTTTGAGTAGTCATCTAGCGACATACCTATCCTGACAAAGTCTGAAAATACAAGTCATACTGACAACCAGCATAAGATTTTTGTTTTAAGTAACAACCAGAGGTGACGATTAACCATCGCTTCTATCACAGGTACGCCTTATTAGCAGGAAAAATGACAGAAGTTTAAAAGACTGCACAGATATTCCTCCACGAGAACACAACCCACAAACAAGATACTTTGCTGATGCATTCATAACCTATAGAGTGGAACTGGAAAGGAAACAAGTTAGATGGCCAACCGATGGGTTGCAAGATTGAGAGCAATCTTTTCTGTCAAAGTAGATAGAAAGCCTTCAATTGTTTTTATTCATTTTGTGGAATTATATAGATAAAGAGCCTCCTGACATGAAACCACAAAAGATTGAGGATGAAACAGACTTGGAAAGGGATATTTATAGAATAAATGGTACCAAGTTAGGGACAAGAAGCTAGAAATATCCTTCAAGAATTCAAAGGAAATTCCCATCAGCCAAGAGTGCTCTGTGTGAGTGGCAAGATCCAAAAGTCATAGTTTTGTAGAGCGCTTATATAATTAGGGTTTGCCTTACGTATTGCTTTTATAGAAAGTGTGTCCATCTTTAGACTGTTTTGCTTGTCATGGATTTGGGGATCCTTGCCATTAATTCCTTTCCTTCCGCCAGCAAGGGCCCTGGCTCCGCTGGATTGTAGAGAGTCCAACTATACTTCAAGAATCTATAAGGCCTTGTGGCTGAGTTATGAGAAACGTTGCTACACGACACCTTCAGGTGGCTAGTTAACAGAAAACCTATAATGATCTATTTAGCGCACATACACAGAAAGAATATCAGAGTGGAATGCCTGATTTTATATCCCACCTAAAGGCTTTAAAGAGTTGTCGAACTGATTGACAAAAATAATTTATTGCGTAATCTTAGTGACAGAAAATGCATCACAAGGCTTTGACAATTGTGCACAATAATGGGCGCGTTCCATGGATTATAATACTAAACACAGTCAGAGGAAGAAAATTTTCTACAAGAGGCTTGGAGCACTGTGCATAGTTACCTAGGCTAGAAAGGGACACTTATACACAGTTCAAGGCTGATTTTGGTAAAAAAAAAATCTCCACCGACAGTGTATACAATAAAGGTCCTAATTCCGTTACAAAAAGTTGCATTACTAAATTGATGGTGGTATTGGAACAGCATTACACAGACAATACTTTGTTTATATGTGATGTTTGACAAAAACAAAAATTACTGTGAGGTTTAGTCATTGACCATGCTTCACTTGTCCCTCCCCGGACAACCCAAAAGTAGAAGAGAGAAAAGACCCCTGCCACACCGTTACCCCCATTCCCCACAAAACAAAAACAACAAAAAGGAAACCCTGTCTGGTTTCTAGAATTCCACTACTCAAAACAGTAAAAGAACAAGAGATTAAGAATATAGGGCTAGTGTCCCATAAACTTGTGGTCCACTAGCAACAGAATTTTAAGAAAAAAGTGCTGCATTGAATTTCTGGATGGAAAGCTCCAAAAAGGACAGAGATTAAATACCTTATATGCATATCAGTAAATCAACTATAGTTCGCACACAAAGATTGACTACAGAAATTATAAGGGCTTGTTTGGTTGTGCCTTGTAAAAAGTTAAGTGATTATTTTGCTCTCCCACCAAAATTTACAAGGCCTTTCCTGCGCAGCTTAGGTGGAAGGTGAAGAAGAAATTATTAGAACTTCTAAAAGATTTTGAGAAAATTATATGTGAAAGCTTTGGGTGTTTTGAGCTAAAAAAATTCAAAGTACATCTGTCGCAAGATTTACATTATGCAGAAAGTAAAATCTACCCAGACAAATCCTAGATCTGTCCAGAGAAATAAAGCAATTACAAAGAAGATCGCCTTGAGACATTAAGAAGATTAGTGGATATACTGGTTTCATGAGTACAAATACACATTTATGTATGGAAGTTGCTCACTTGAAACTTCTAGCAAAAGGGAGTGATGCATGTCATTTTATGCTAATGCTAAAGGATATATAAATCATTCTTTGTTAGTATTAGCAAGAGAAGAGGGGAGTTGATTCTGACCAAAATAAATGCCCTATATGTTTATAATGTCATAGCTTGAAGCAAATGATATCTTAGGTCAATTAGTGAATTCTAAAAAAAAATAATATATATCAACCACATGCTGATAGTTAAAAAGCCATAAGGATTTAGAAGTAACATGCACAACATACACAGCCTAACTCTTTTCGTGTAAGATCCTGCTGCTCCCCTCTTGATAATGTGAACAAGATTCCAGGTGTCGACTGAAAGAGATTGTGGGGAGAGAGTATTCTCTCGATAGCACCACAGCTTAGAGCAGTAATGTGAGTGCACAAACAGATGCATGTGAAAGCAGGAAGGTAAATGATTATTCTAGATTATCCTTGTGGTTTGTCCCTGGATGGCATTTATTATTTTTATGACCTTCATGCACAATCTGCATTTTGACCAAATATAAGGAATAGAATGAATAGTTATCTAACCAATCTTTGAAGCTCAGGTAGTTTGACAGCTCATAATAAACATATGCAGCCGCCCCATAAGCAGCATCTTTTAGAAGCAATCCCGGAGTGAGTTCCATTGTGGAAGTAGGACAACCATTCATTGCTTCTTGAAGGATGGAAACCACAACAGGACCTAGTAGCTGAAATAAAGAAGCACGAACAGAATAATCAAATAGGGAAAAACATGATAACAGTAATTTCAAAAGATATTCAGTTCAATGCACCTACTTGACTGTTATTTTCAAACAAAACGATGTATAGAGCTTCAGCACATGGTCTTAGTTTCTCTGTCCATTGAACCATATCTTGTTCATGATGAAAAGACTCTGGGTTTTGGTACCATTCCTCCAAATCACCCGCTGTCAGAACAAAGTACCTGTCATGATGTTACTATAATGGTCTTAGGTTCAATATGATGATGTTTGGAAGAGAAACCATTCAAAATGACCGACCAATAAGTACAACATTGGATCCTAAAAGAGGCTCCACCTGCCAAATCATTACATAATAGACTGCTAATACAGCAATGGTAATCCTGGTACCCCTTATCCAATTTATTCGCCTCATTCTACATTTTTTACCATCAACAAGTTCTTCTTTGGAGAAGCAAACTGCGAAATCATTTACCAGAAAAATATCTCTAGGAAAGCAGCATATTTGTGGAGTGCTGCAGTGCTGTTTCAGCCAAAGTTCACAATTATCCATGTTCAATACAGGAAATGACTATCCTATCCCTCAAAATCTCTCCATCCTTTTCCACACCAATCCTAGAAATTGGTGAAAGAAGCCAAACATGATGTTTGAACTGCTAGAGTCCTTTCCAACCCCAAAGTTACTTCAGAATAGACCCCTTGACACCCAAAGAGTCCTATAGAAGCAAGAAAATTTCCCCCAAAGAATTATTAAATCCTATCTCAATCTGGTTGCTTCAAAACCTCCAAATGCCATCACGAGCAGTAACCGATGTACTAGAAATACGTAACTTATCAAAGCACCACTAATTTATGTATATAACTAACTGCCAGAAGGAACTAGATAGTGAAATAAAAGCATATGTCCCTAAAAGGGCCAATGCTTTTAACAATTGATCTTCCAATTTTCCAGAAGAGTGGCTAATTATAGAGGAAAAGAAACCAGTGCATATCATTCTAGATCAGTTTATCATAGATGCATTGCCAGCTCTGCTCCTTTTGCCCTCTTCTATTCCTACAGCAGTCACCGATGGAATATTCAGGTTCTAGATCACTATTTCAAGGCCAATTAACAGAGGCAGTGTAGGGAAGGCCTAAATAAATGGACCGATTAAATATGAGTTGAAGCATATAATGAGAACAATCATAAGATTCAAGTATCCCTTGATTACATAATCAGTACCAAGCAATATCAATTTATTGATATAGCTCTTCGCAACAAGATAATTAATCAACACGTTCACAGGGGCAGGAAAAAATCCCAGGTGATCAACGAAAAATATGTAAGTTGCCAGTTAAACCCAGCAAGTGGAAGACATAAAACAAATAAATTAATTTTTTACTTTTTAACTCTTCCCCTATTGTGTATCATCTGGAATCTGGCCTTGCCAACAAATATAGAGAACTATTCGTCTCTTATATCAATAATATAAATGTAAACATAAGTTATCAAAGAATAAAGCCTGCCAGACATTTAAGTGTCCGGGACATCCATGGATCAGTTGTGTCTTCATTGTAATTTTGTTCAATGCTTATGGCATTTCATTTTCAATTCCTCTGGATTAAGAAGACATGGGTTTAGCATTTGTTTCAGTGCTGGAGATTTTCTTCTGGCTCCCGCCCTTAAAAATTGGCTCGAATAAAGTCTGCCAGACATTATAAGTGTCCAGGACATCCACAGATCACTTGCATTTTCATTGTAATTTTGTTCAATGTTTATGGCATTTCATTTTCAATTCCTCTGGATTAAGCTGAAGTTGGTTTTGCAATTATTTCAGTGCTGGAGATTTTCTTCAGGCTTCTTAGCATACAAATTGGCTTGGAGTGCCACTCCTTTTTTCCTCATGTGGTGCATTTGCATGAACAAATTAAAGGACTATACAACATATCTGAATCTTCCCTTGATCCATTTTGCTGATTTCAAGCAAACTTCATCTTCCAGTCATTTCATGAATTACTGTTATCTCGTTAGTTTACATTTCATGTTCTTACATATTCCTGATGTACTTGAACAGTTATATAAATTTCCATCTTAATAACATTTAGTAAATCAAAAGTCACCAGAAGCAGTTGATATACCACTATCCTAACTTTACCTGATGGGAGCATATTAAATGAAAAGAGGCTTTACTTGTCAGTGTACCTACTTAAACTAGGGAAAGAGGACTGAAACCAAAATTTAAAGCCCTCCCAATTTACAAATAGGAAAAAAAATAGGAATTAACACACAGCATAAGCTCCATTCTTCAGTCATCACTGGAGATAATTGAACTGAAAGGCAGTATCTCATTACCTTCTGATCAGGACATTGCACAGGAGTACTATGCGATCGCTAGGTAAAAGAGACAGAAGGAGACTTCCAATGACAGCAGAAATGTTTTTCTTCATCTGCTCCGGGGACACCCCATTTTCATCTACCACTCGGCCAGTGAGACTTTGCTTGTACTCTTTACATTCGAGTAGAGATTTTACCATTATCATACACTGAATAATGAACTCCTCAAATGACATCACATTGGCCTTGGGATCTATTATAATATTCAAACAGAACTCCATTACAGGTGGAAGAACGCATTTATCACCAAATGAATAAGGATGCCTTCCTTGAATCGAGATTAAAACCTTCATTAACTTTGTGCACACTCTCCTTACGAAGTCCCAGAATTTAGGATATCCCTTCTGAAAAGATGAATCTGCAAAAAAATGAAGAAATTAGACAGAGGATAATTTAATATTTCAAGTTCAAAAGAATTGCTAACGCCATTTAGTCATTACTTCACATCAGAAGAAATCTCAAACAGTACCTCGTTACAGATATATATCAACTGCAATTGTCTAAAAGAAGTTCAATTACAGTCAACATAAATTCTATTTTTAAGTAAGGAATCCTTTCAGTCAAAATAATCCCCTACAATGGATTGAGAGTTACATATGGCTCCATAAGACTAATTTCTGGGGCTAAAAGATTTCTAAATTTACTCCCAACAGCATAAAATATAGTGGTGCTTTCAACATATAAAGCTGCACCTATTCTGGAAAACTGCCAAAATTAAGGTTATGTACATCTCGAAGTCTACCGTTAGATCTATAATTTTATGAAATTAACGCTTTTCAAAAGCATGCTAGAATCAGGATGAATAACTTATCCATTAACATTTTAACTGATCAAAAAGGAAGATGAACATGTTATGTAGCCCAAAGTGAAAAAGAACACATAATCTTTTAGTGAGACAGTACGATTTAAGCTACAGAATACACGAATCTTAATTGCAAAACCGACGCATTCTATGCTTGCAACATAAGCATGTGCATATGGACACTGACATGTCCTTGTGTGATTATAAGAACACTTGTGTCGCAAGCATGGATACGCACAAGCCTGTCTCATGTGTATGTAAACACTGACAGATATGTGCATATAAACACTGACATGTCCCTGCGTGATTATAAGAACACTCGTCTCTGCAAGCGTGGGTATGCACATGCCTGTCTTGTGTGCACATAAACGTTTATACATGGGTGAGTATGTGTGCGCATGTGCGACAAAGAGCACAGGGGGAGGTTGGGGAAGAGGAAGATGTGCTTAATGTACCTTCATACATTACACTCTGTAAAAGAATATCAAGAAGACATGTCAACATGAGCATCAAAAGGTTAACAGGCAATGCCAGAAGATCATCAATTTCAGCATATATGTTGCCTTTCATCCATAAATCAGGCTAAGAAAGCAAGGGTTAACTTACAGTAAGGGAGAAGAGACTGAATGGCAGTCAAGAACACAGGAGAGACCTCCTTAACAGGTCGGACCTCCTAAAAGATGGCAAGAAATAGCTTAGAAAAAATTGTCCTCTTGGTATTTTCCTAGTCTATCTGAATTAACCTAAAACATTTTCGGACATATGGTACCTGCATGCTTTTTGAATCACTTGGAAATCCTGAAATTATTAGCTGTCTTATGATTTTGAGACACAACAACCATCGCTCACACGTCAAATATAGTTCATCATTTTGCTGCTCAGAAGTTTGAGAAAGTGCCGAGAAACCAGACAATATAGTCTTTACATCACTCTGCCATAGGTGCCAGCAATAATCAAAGAAACGGGAGGATATCTGCAAATTCAATCATTTTAGAAGATGTGCATTAGTAATGATTCCGAAAAATAAAAGAAAACAAGATAGCAAATGAATGCTTAACAAACCAAATGACGAATTTGCGATGCTGCATTGAACTTCTGGCATTCCATATACAAAAGATATATTTAGTGAAGCCAGTATACCTCGGCAAAGTTTCTTTGGTCCGATGTAAGCCGTTTAGTTGACAACTCCTTTAGAGTTCGGAAGATTATCATAAAAATTCTGTGTGATGTAAGAGTATCCGCTGACTGAAGCTGTTGGCCCAAAATAGAAAAGAGGTCCGGCCTTAAAACATGAAAAATCAAAAAGTTAAAGCATGTACCACAAAGCTTAAACTTTTACAGAAATATGGCAGCAATGCTACACTGATAGCAGCATGTGAAGTGACTAGTGTGCATCATCAATATTCCTGCCCTACTATTGTTGATCTCAATAAGAAAAAATTAACTAGTCTTCTTGACCTCAAAAAAATGCACTCAACTGAGTATGTGTTACACTTATCAGGGCTCAACTGTTCACTTACTTGAGCCCTCGAAAACCCACATATTGGTCGTGATCTATCATCACTAAGTGTGAGATGATTTAAGTACCAAACCTTAATATGTGAGATGTATTTGAATAATTTTTAGACCAAATAGACTAGCATGACGAATTTTAAGTAAGTTCATCGTCATAACAATACTCCAGTGACTGAATTATCCCAATTGGATGACTTAGTATAGCTTTCATGCCTAGATATATGAAATTTAAAGATTTGAAGAGTTTGACATTAAATAAGTGAAATTTCTAAAATTAAAAAAATATGCACATCACATTTTTTAATACAAATGGTGATTTGAGGCAACAAGACATGTTCTAGCTATGGAAATGCTGTTCTTTTTTAAGCACACAAGTTTGTACAGCCCCATCAATATGATGCACAAATTCTTGCCATATTGAGATAGCAAAAGAAAATATTTCAGCACTCCATCATACTTGTAGAGTAAAATAAAATAAAAAATGCTTCACCATTTAATCATCTAACCGTTATTAGTCCATTTAACTATTGCCAAGCAACTGTACACAGCTACGGAATATACTCGTAAAGCAACTCAAACTGTAATTTTTTGTGATGCGCATTCTTTCCTCAACTAACAGTACATACTCAGCATAACACTTCTCTTTCTTCACAGAAAAATGGTACTTCCGATAACAAAAACAACTGACCTTAACAAGGTCAACAGATGCCTCAGTTCGATCAGGACAAAGGGGATGGGCAAGAAGATCTCTAATGCAATGAAGTCTCGTATATGTCAAAAAATAATAATGGATCTCATTGAAACAAGAAAGTTACTCTGCTAATCATTTAAGACAATGTATCAATCCTTCATACACTCATCAAATCATGCTATTGTTATTTTGTCAAAAAATAAATGACTACAAAGAGATTGTGGATGAACAAGGTACCACTCTTTTGGATAATCAAAACGAGCTATTTTTGAGATGAGTACAGCCAACATCACAGCTATCTGCATTCATGTAAAGACAAGATTCCATTAATTAAACTAATAACCTTCAGCAAACATTTTGGACAAAAAATTCATGAAGAGAGAGATGCTGCAAGATGACTTATTGCAATAAACAAGAAGACAAGAGAGGAGAAAAGCGAAGATAACTCCAACAAAGCTTAGAAAATGCAACTCTTAACATCAAATAGAAAAGGAAATAAGGAAAGGAAGAGAAAATCCTTTATTACCTGATAGTTCTCTTCTCTCAAATGGGACAACAGCTTTTGCCTCAGATGGGCCTTCTCATCAGCGCTGATTCCCCTGTAAAGAAATTATTCGCTCACAAACTAAATGCATGTGCGTCTTATCTTAAAGTATCCAAATAGAAGAAAACTAACATGCGAAATAAAAAACCAGATAAATAGGAAAAAAAAGGGGAAAATCACCCCAACAACCAATGCTTCTCACAAAGGTTCAGAACACATTAGGATGCATGTCACAGGTACCTACTCAGTGAAATTACCATAGCTTTCAACGATTAGTTCTCACTCCTCAGGAACCTAGAGTAAGTTCGACATTATGTTACTTATTTGTAGAATTTGTGATTTGCATAGTTGATAGAATATTCATTCCCCATTATTGTCAGACCATCTCTGCCTTCGGCTAGGAAAAATGAATATCTCAGATGGTGTGCAAGCCAACCACGCGAGTACCATGTGATTTGTCAATAGTAGTTAAATAAGCCATCCACGCCTTATGTATGACAGTTGCCACAGGCTTTCTATTCTCTCCTTGTCATATTGCAGGTTTAGAAGATCATGCATAACAATGTTTCAAACGCCAGAATCGATAGACAAATCCTTCGCAGTTACAATGCCTTCATCTCGAGCAACTTACGGGGTATCGCGCCTGGTCCTCCAGTACCGGTTGACGCTGTTCTTGAAATACACCGACGCCATCAAGCGGACGTCCACTTGAGACGCCAAATCCTTCGCGGTTATCACTTCCTGAACAACACAGAACAACCTCCTCAGCTTAAAGAAAAGAACCGCCGACTCATCCACGCATTCAGCGCGAAAACAAACACAGGCGACAGGCGAAACGCCGGAAACCACTCCCGACGGGAGATGCCAATCCCACGGCACAAACCGAAAAAGCTCGGGAGCGAAAAGGAGGGAAGATACCATGAGACAGGAGCAGAAGCCGGGCCTGCTCTCGAACTCGCCGAGCGCGGCCTCGGCCGGCTTGCGCACCCTCTCGTCGCCGCTCATCGAATTGGCGAGCAGGGCGTAGACGGCGGGGAGGTCGGAAGCCGATAGCACCATGGCCGCGGCACCTTCGGAGCTCCGGAAACCGAGAGGCGGCGGCGGCGGCGGTGGAATCGGGCGGGGGGGTCGGCCGGAGATCCGATTGCCGCCGGGGGACGAATGCCGCGTCGCGGCGGAGATGAAGTGGAGAGGAGGTCGGCGCCGATTGATCGATTCGTTCGGGTTTTTCTCTCTGCGTGCTCGCAAGCGGAGGAGGAAAAATGGAAGGGAGGAGGAGCGAGGAGCGAGCTTGTCTCGTCTTCTTCGCTTTTTAGAGAGAGAGTTTACACGACGGGACGCTTAGCACCGTGATGTGGTGAAGCTTTTGCATTAGAATATTATTTTGGAACTTTTCCTCGCTTTTGCCCGAAAAATTAAAAAACTCCCTTTTGCTTTTCTTTTTTTTCACTTTTAAAAATACCATTACCTCCACTAATTATTTGGGTTAATATCATTAAAATAAAAAATTTTAAACTGATATGCTTATAACAAATATACCATTTGTTAAATTGGATTAATATCACAAAACCGATATAAATGGAACAAATAAAGTTAATTGTCACATGTTATCAAACTTAGTAATTTAATAATAAAATTTAATAAAAACTAATATATGGTAAATTTGTCACGAGTACATTAGTTCGAGGTAAATTTATTAAGGGTTAATACCCTGAAAAACTACAAACTGGTATACTTGCGACAAATTTACTCCAAATTATTTTTTTGAACATGAAAAATCCTAAACTAGTATACCCGTGACAAATTTACCCCGATTGATTATAAAAAGCCATAAACTTGTACATTTATGACAATTTTACCCCAAACTAATTTATTCGACTGCAAAAAACCCCAGAATAGTAAATTTGTAACAAATATATTCTATGCTAAATTGGATTAATACCACACAAAAAAATCACAAAAATTGTAAATGGTGACAAATGGAGTGTAAAATCCTAAATTGGTATATTGGTCAACTGTCACGTGTCATTTAACTTAATAATTTAATAATAAAATTTAACGAAAATTAACATAGGGTAAATTTGTTATAAGTGTACCAGTTTATGGTAAATTTGTCAAATGTATACCAGTTTTGGATTTTTGGCAGTCAAAAAAATAGTTTTTGGTAAATTTATCACAAGTGTACCAGTTTGAAATTTTAAAAGGTATTAACCCATTTATTAAAGATGTACCAATTTATAGTTTTTATTAGTCAAAATATTAGTGTTTGGTAAATTTCATCACTATATCAATTTAAATTTTTTCGTGATATTAACTCTAAAATTCTCGATGGTTAAAATATTAATTTTGGTAAATTCATCATTTGGGGAGGTTTTTTTTTTTTTTTTAGTCGGTATTTGGGGGAGTTTACAAGACACGACGCTTAGCACCGTGATGTGGTGAAGCTTTTGTATTAGATATCATTTTGGGACTTTCCTTGCTTTTGCCCAAAAATTAAAAAAAAAAAAAAAACTTCCTTTTCTTTTTTTTTTCTTTTTTAAATATACCACTAACCCTGCTAACTATTTGGGTTAATATCACAAAACTAATATAGCTGTAACAAACGAAGAATGAAATATGAAACTACTATATAAGTCATTTGTCACGTGTCATTCAACTTTAATAGAAACTAATAGAGGGCAAATTGATTACAAATATATCAATTTGAGGTAAATTTATCAAAGTGTACTAGTTCGGGATTTTTAATGGTCAAAATTTTAGTTTTGGATAAATTCATTACCTATCATTAGTTCGGGGTTTTTTGTAGTATTTACTTTAAAATTTTCAATAGTCAAAAAATTAATCTGGGTAAATTTATCATGGATATACAGTTTGGAGTTTTTTATGGTGCTAAACATATATTTTTTTAAACCCTACCAAAATTAACATTTCTAAAAAAAAAGGTAAAAATCACTATTCCTATCCACTCAAGAGTCACCACTACCAATCGAGCATCAATGACTATTGACATGAGAGCTCAAATGTCCATGGTCACTATGATCATGGAGGTTGTGCAGACAAGGCCGTTGCAAGTCTCAAGCCAAGAGTCGCGATGGGCACAAGCTCCATTAGCCATTGCCGATGGTTCGAGATTGGGTGGGCGTTGGATTTGGCCATGGCAATTGGCATGAGCTTAAACATCCATTACAAACATGATTGGACACATGTCTCTTGAATTTCCTTACTTTTAATTGCTATGTGACATGACGTGGTGCTTATTTAACGACACATATGCTTTTTAAGTAAACCATTCATATTGATAATTCAATAACCACGTCAATAAAAAAATCAGCCAACATCATAAAAAAACGTAGCAGAAAGAGATTTTTTTAAAAGGCAATTGGATGTTTTTGAGACCTTGAATGGGAGCACACCCATGGTGACATAGGAAATATTTTTCCATCCTTAGGGTAGGATGAGTTTCATTTTACCAGTCAAGCACATCTTTACGAGCCAAAGTGCACAAAATTAGGATGAGATGGACATGGACATGAGTCCTATGGGGGTACGAATGTAATTTTTTTATCCCTTTTTAAGGAAATATCTCTTAACAACTGTAAAATGTGGGGAAATATCTGTATATATATATATATATATAAGATAATGCACGAGAACTCAAGTGCTAAAAGAAATCAATCATAATATTAAATAATGCAAATTTGTTAAAATTTCACGAATATAGCTACTTTAATGGATAAGATTAAGATATTTTAAGAAAAAATGAATGAACGCAAATTAGGTAAAATGGGAAAATGACTCAAAGATAGAATGACTAAAATTGGTTACTTGTTATGTATTTTCAAAAAGAGATAGAAGAAGAAATTGACACATTAACATCATTATTTTAAATTGCCCACTCAACATATAATAATTCATATTATCAAATAAGGTTTCATTTGTCATTTGAGTAAATAGAGTGATCGTGCAACTAAAAATTTTATGAATGATATTGAACATTGAACTAAAGTTTTTTAATTGCTTGGGTCATTTTCCTAGATTCTAATCGAGACCATCAGAAAATGGTAATAAAGCAGGGACAGTAATTTAACAAAATTAAGCTTATCATAATATTTATGTTGTAAGGGATGTCGAAGGTCAAATATGAAGTAGTCATTTTCAACATCTATACGCATTTTGTCCATTACTTAATGTACCAGAAATAGACATGATGTGTCGAGCACGGCTTGATTTGAGCACATACGATAAAGGCATGCGATATAGTTTAGAAAATATGTAATTTGTTCTTTATATGAGATATCATGACGAACATTTAATTTAGAACGTTACTTAATTGTTAAGAATGCTATCCCGCAATATAAAAGATTACCAAAGACTTTTGATCCTATGGCTCTATTTGGAAAATAAATTAAAGAAGGACGACAAGAATTTGACCAAAAAGTTGAGAAAAAAATTGAATTTTTTACAGCAAAAATTGAGAAATTTCATATTTTTGGGATTTTATAAGCCTAATTGGTTCCGAACACAAAATGAAGAGTAAATATTAAACTAATATATTTATGATAAATTTATTCTAAACTAATTTTTTAACTACTAATAACTCCAAACTAATACAAATGTGATATATTTACCGTTTGTTAGTTTTTATTAAATTTTATTATCAAATTGTTAAGTTAAATGATACATTCTAGTTGATGGGTATATCAGTTTTTGATTTTATCCTCTATTTATTACATATGTGTGTCTTTTGATTTATGATTTTTTGTGATATTAATATAATTTAATATAAAATAATAGAGAATAAATTTGTTATAAATATGCTAATTTTGGATTTTTAGTAGGATAAATTTATCATGTATGTATCGATTTAGAATTTAAATAAGTTTATTATAAATGTATCACTATCAATTCAGGATTTTATGTGACGTTAATCCTCGAATGAAAATGAATGAAACCGGAGAAATACTCTCGCCTCCCGCGAGGATCGCATTCTGAAATATGATTGGTCGCCGCGCGTGGAACCGCACTGGAATGCCACGTGGACATGAAGCGTACGCCGCGAAGCATCTGGACTCTCCCGCCGCCCCCACCTCCCGGCAAATTTATGTGAAGCCCGCCCAGCTCCACCCCACCATCTTCGTCTCTCTATGTTGGCTTCGTTCACTCGCTCGCTCTTCTCAGCATCAATCCGAACGTTTCGATCTCGTCTCCAAGGCGGCATCGATTCGCGCCGGCGATGAAGATCCGTCGCCCGTCGTTGGTGATCCTGTGGCTCCTGTGCCTTTCCGCCCTGGAAGCCAGGAGCATCGACCCTTACAAGGTGAGATCCTTTGAGGAAGCAGTTGATGGTCTTGAATTGTGGGGAGGGTTTTTGCGTGAGTGGTTCTGGTTTCGGTTTTTTATGGGAAGGGGAATGGGAAAATGCGGGAGGTGCAGGGGCCGTTTGAGGTGCAGGGCCATTGAAGGTGTGGTTCGATTTCGGAGGCGCTGGGATTTTGGAGGACCGCTTGGAGTGGCCGTGTTGGGAGGTTGGTGGCACGGGGCGCGGTGTTTGCGCGATTAGGTGGTTGATTATGTGCATGAAAGTGTCTCTTTTGGTGTTTGAGGGTTAAGAGCTCTCATTAGTGACACGAGTATGTGTAAGATCACGGATGCGGTGTAGCAGCGATTGTAATATTTCCTTTTGTGGTAGGCTTAGGGAAAATTTCTCAGGCAGTTTGAAATTTTTGTTCGTTGGTAACTCGAATTAGGTACAGGCAATATGAAAAGGTGCCTAGTTTTGCTTCATAAATTCATCCAATTATAATGTCTTTGATTGTCATAATTGTTCGCAAAGACTATTAGCAGAGGAGCATCAGACATTGGCTACAGAGTTCATTTAAAAGGGAAATGGTATAATGGGAGTTTGGCAGAGGGTTCTGTGGAATGGCTTCTGCTTTCCAGTCGTTGACATTGTCAAGCTTTAGACTTCTCTTCTATAGCCCTATAACGTTCTGCTGATACATAGAAGAAGGATCCCTTAGATGGGTCAAGTGCCGCTTAATGGTAGTGACATGCTTTTGAGCTATAGTTCTACAAGTTAATTTGAGATAAATCACTTAATCAGAAGAAAAAAAGGCGTGGGATATGATAAATACCATCTGTATGTTTTGAATTATTTATTTCGGATGTTCTTCTTGATCCTAAGTCCTAAAAGATTTATGTGTTTCTATGTGAATGCCATAATGGTAGAGTGCTCTTTAAATATGTTATGTTGTAACGTTTTATATAATGTATTTTCAGGTTCTTGGGGTTGAGAAAAACGCTAGTCAGCGGGAAATTCAGAAGGCCTTCCATAAGTATGTTTTTCTTTAATTCATGTATCCTAATTCCTGATATTGTACTGTGCAGTTTCCATGGGAAAACTTTTATTCTACATTAGTCCAGTTCTGCACTTAATACTGTGGCAATATGAGTATGTATGATAATTGGTAGTTGGCTATGGCAGGGTTAAATTCTGAAATTAGATTTAGTATAAACTTTGTAATAAATTTCTGTTTATCATGATTCTCTTCTTATTTGCATTTCTCATTAAAGAAGTAGTTTTAGTTTTATCATCAGTAGCACTGACTCTCACCTCTCCGATAGCGAGATTTGTGCTTCATACATGCAACTTTTGAGCCTTTCTTTCATGGTAAAAATGGAAGACCTTCACTTTTCTCAAAGATTAGTCCTTCTTAAGTCAATGGCTTAACTGCAATTTCACACGGTGCTTCAATAAGAAACGAATGTATGTAAGCTTCAGAGGTTAACAATTGTCTGATCCTAAAAAATCGGCTCTCCTCATAGTATGTTCGAGAAATCTGATTTTGTCTTTTATATTTGCTGACATCCTATTAAATAGGTTCTGAGATAGCATAATTCAAATATTGACTCTTATTGACAATGTTCTCTCTCTTATATCTGGTGACATCCTGTGAAACGAGTTCTGTGAGAGCATTAATCTAAATATCGAGAATTCTTTTTGGCAATAATATTCTAACATTGGTATGATACTTGAATGGACAATCATTATTTGGTCATCAATACTTTTAAAGTGCTTGATGAACAATGGAATTTTTTTTTCATATACTCTAATCTTAAATTAATATGGGGGTGCATGATGCTCTTTTTCCTTTTTGAGGTCAACCCCGCCAATGCTAGTATTGCAAACTCCTTATGCAGGTCAATAATTATGCGGATGTGTCTTATATACTCACACACGCGCCCCACACACACACACACACACACACACACACAACACACACACACACACACAGATAATGCTTTTAGACAAACTGGTATGGAGGAGGTGATAACAGAATGAAGCACATTGCACACATAAAATGTTTCTTGAGGTGGTTAAACCTTATTTATTGTTGAATGTGGTTTTAACATGCCACGGATCTTAGCTGGTTTAGTTTGCAATTTTAACTGCCGTGTGTAGCATGTAATTAGCTCTTGGCTTTATATGTTTTCTGTCACTTTCTCACGACTTACTTAGCATATCCCTCCAACCACCCCCTTCCCCTCCCCCCAAAACAAAAGAAATAAAACTGTGCTCATACATGCAGACTTGATGATGTTTACGTTATCATTTTTCAGCTGGTATATGGATTCTTTGCAGGCTCTCTCTTCAGTATCACCCAGATAAGAACAAAAATAAAGGCGCCCAAGAAAAGTTCTCAGAGATCAATAATGGTATGTTAAAAACTTTCTGGCATTGTGCTTTCTCTGCTCTTACCTGAAGTGCATCATTTTCAAGTTCATAAGCTTATTATGTTGAGCAAATCAAAGTATATCCTTAGGCTTGTGCAAAGACATTAGAGATATGTTCGTTTATGTTGCTACTGATCATGATTTTGTTCCATTTTTTCTTGATTAGCCTATGAGATTTTGTCTGATGAAGAGAAGAAAAAGAATTATGATTTGTATGGAGATGAAAAGGGTAATCCTGGTTTTGATGCTGGCAATCCTGGTGGTCATGGTGGATACTCTTACGCTGGCAATCCTGGTGGCCATGGTGGATACTCTTACTTTACCAATGGTGGGCCTGGAGAAACTCATTTTTCTTTCAGACCAGGTGGATGGCAGAGTGCAGGTGGCCAGGGAGCTTCCCAGGGCTTTTCATATCACTTTGGTGGTTCTGGTGGTCAGAGCCCGTTCAACTTTGGTTTTGATGATATATTTGCCAGCATGTTTGGCGGGGGCCGGTTTGGTGGTTTTGAATCAGCAGGGTCTCAGTCCGGTTCTAAAGGTCCATCAAAGAGTATTAGGAGCATAAATTCACAGGTGTTCAGGAAAGAAGTAGTGAATAAAGGAATGACTTGGCTTTTGTTATTTGAGACACCCGCGTTAACGAATAATCACCTGGAATCTGTGGTAGGGGAGGTCGGCCATTCTTTGGAAGGAGTTGTGAAGGTAATCGAGGTTTTCTGTTTTCGACATCTCTTTTCATCAATTTACTCTGAGTAATGAATACTCAGTGTTAAAATGCTGCTTGTCCTTTTAGGTCGGACGGGTGAATTGTGAGAGTGAGCCTTCTT
Organism: Eucalyptus sideroxylon; assembly: GCA_014182405.2. NCBI lineage: Eukaryota > Viridiplantae > Streptophyta > Magnoliopsida > Myrtales > Myrtaceae > Eucalyptus > Eucalyptus sideroxylon. The sequence goes on along the minus strand of CM024548.2, from coordinate 11,499,562 downwards.
TTTGTAAGGACCTTGGCACTTATCCTCGCAAAGTGCCAAGGTTATTTGTTTATGCCTACAAGCATGGTGATAGCGGTTCTTTGGTGGAGTACAAAGGTGATCTCGTTGCAAAAGATTTGAGAACTTTCTGCCGTGAAAACCTGCCTCGATTCTCAAAACGAGTTGACCTGAACCATCTCGAGTTTTCCTTCGGTGATGGAGATAGCTTACCTGGGGTGATGCTTCTTTCATCCAAGAAGGATACTCCTACCATTTGGCGTGCTCTTAGCGGCCTGTACCACAAGCGCTTCAATTTTTATGACTTGCAGGTAATATAGGAGACCTACTATAATTTCTCTGTATTGTTCTATTAATGGTAAATGGCATACTTGTATTGCACTTTGCTGCTTAGGGGAGAAATTGGATGTTAATCTTTTAGGGAAGAAATCAGATGTTAATCTTACTCCATTCATTGGCCAAATTGTTCTTGGCATTGCAGAAGTGTTTTCTCTAGTCAATATGATTTTGGACCTTCTTAATTTCCAAACTGGGTATATAGTGAATCCTGTGATGCTTCATGCAGGTTCATGATGTTTCTGATCCAGCTATTAGAAAATTAGGGATCAATGCTCTTCCAGCTATAGTTGGTTCGCTGAGTAATGGGGAGAAGCATATTTTGAAAGCAGGCATTTCTGTGAAAGACATGAACTCTGCTATCAATGAACTGAGCGCCTTACTTGACAGTTTTGAGAGGCAGAACAAGAAATCAGATTCAAGTCGAGCTAGAAAGGCACAGACTGAGTCAGTTAATGAGCAGATACCTCTTCTGAAAGGTGCAAATTTTGATGACTTATGTGGACAAAGTTCTCCACTTTGCATCATTGGTGCATTCAGATCCTCGAGGGCAAGGAAAGAGTTGGAATCAATTCTATCTGTGGTATGAGAATTTTCTTTTCTCCTAAGGCAATAAGCTTTGGTTTTGATATTACAGAATAGGAGCATAGGATAGATATAAAACACACCTAGCAATGGGAAAGTATGATATGCAATTGCGACTGTTAAAGTAAGCTAGGTATGGTCATGTATATATCTTTAGATGGCTCTGGTAAACAATGCTGAATCTGAGCATCTGGGATTAAATAGCAGCAGAGGTCTTTAAAGAATGATAAATTAGGTCTCATTGACAATTAATAGACTTTTTTGTATGTGTTATCTATCACCTATGTGATGATGAGGAAACGATTCAATTCTTGTTTTTCCATGATTTGTGTTTCAGGTCTCTAAGAAGTCATTTTCAAGGAAACGGAGTTCATCCAGTGGAAACCGAGATTCCATCTCCTATGCCCTTTTGGATGCTAGCAAGCAGCCCGCTTTTTTAAACGCATTTGACAAGTCAGGATATAAATCAAATGATAAGGTACTTGTTGCCTACAAGCATCGAAAGGGGAAGTTCGCAATTTATGCAAAAGAATTAAACACGGAACAAGTAGAACAGTTTATTAGCTCAGTTCTCAATGGAGATGTACCATTCACGAAGACGAGGCAGCCTCCAAAGCTCACCTAAAAACCTCGATGGCTGTAAAAGTGAATTTCAATTTGGAAATTCAGCTGAAAAATTTGGACTTTTAAATGCTAAAGGCATTGTACGACACTAACGATACCGTTAATCTCGACACTAAGGTGCGGCTTCTAGACACTTCTGTACATAATTAGAGGGGAAGGGTGAGATCTTATCCTGTTTGCGGCGGTTGGTTACATCTCCGGCAGTTGCTTACATCTCCTACTTTCGTGGGAAATGATCAACGTTTACATGTAAATTGCTAATTTAAATCATAGCGACCCTGGTTTATATGCTGTACATACGAACTTCCGTGACTGCAATTTTGAAGTATTAGAAGATGAGAGCTCGGTTTCAAAACATTCTTCTTTATTCTGTTGTCAACATTTTGTTTCAATTCATTATTGTTTACTGTGTTGCCACTGTCATCACCATTTCTGGCTGGGATGGAAAACTGGATGAATTGATCATGAGAATGAATTGTTTTAGGGCTAGATAGATCACCTAGAGGGGGTGAATAGGTGAATAAGCAGAATAAAATAAATTTAAGCAATTTTGCAAGAGAACAACTTTTGACCACAGCCCAAAAAAGTGTTGGATCTTACCAGTATGCAAATAACTCTTAATATAGATAAAATTTAGAGAGTAAGGGATAGAAAATTGCACACAAATAATTATAGTAATTCGGCTTTGGCAAGTCTACGTCCACTTTCACTTTCTCGTGCTGATAGCTTATTGGTTAGATATCATTAGATCAATCTATCAAAGGTTACAAGATCTAAGTAATGAATACTCAAGTTTGTGTGACAAATTCCTCACTCTTAATAAAAGATTACAGAGTATAGCTCTTAGAGGCGAATGTATATGATTGAAGATCACTCAAACTTTAGGAATTATGAACTTTAGAATTTTAGCTTTATATGCCTCTCATTATCTCGACCTTATATAATCCTCTGTATCCAAGCTAACGTTAGATATTTCCTTAGATGATTGCTTAGCCAATCTATCCATTGGATTTGAACGTTATCAGAAGATTTGATAGTTTCAAGGTTACCGAGATTGAAGTCGATTCTGCCATCCATATAGCAAATAAAGTTTCTTAAGCCATCTCTGCGAGATCCGGAGCTATAAAGCCTCTGTCCATTGAATGGCAACGCATGGTTTTGCCTCCGCTAAGAGCACATGGTTTTGCATGACAGGCCCCCCCGCGGATGTAGGTGAGCCTG